>JAHZNA010001502.1:0-10023 GCA_027743935.1 Sinodicranocentrus sp. ZH6
TAAATTTAACTGACTACGTATTTCTAGAAAACAACATGGACGCACTTTGAATCATATTTTTATTCATATCTCAAGTCATCATGAGATGTAAAAATGCTGATGAAACAAATTCTCTGGAAAGAAAGAAAATGTCTCACTGCTGCAATTATTTATCAAAAGGGTAGCCTCATTTTTATTGATGTAATTGTAATTGTTACTTATTAATTAAACGACTTGCATTTTGTATTTAATTGCATTTGCGATTTAAAAACAGTCAAACTCGTGTAAATAAAAAATGTTTTATCATACCCTTAACGTCCACCACGTATGGTTATATTTACATTATTTTTGCATGAAAAATGTTAGAAAAATAAATGTTGCATGTTTTAATGACCCGAGATCTATCTTGTACATGTGCCTTATCATAATATATCCAATGCCATTATCATATGATGTGAAGTGAAATGATAATGAGAAATGAAACATCAGAATATCCCAGAAATATAAGAATTTGTTGGATTCTGCATGAAGATGAAGATTAAACAACTTGCGAGAAGCAATGCTAGCATGCGTACTTTCGTACTTAATTACTCACCCTTGCGTTGCTTTGTTTGCATAGTTTTTTATAATTCTCTCTCAAGTATCGTAAGTACACAACACAATCCACAATCACAATATCACAAACTTCACAAGCACAAATTGTAGATTTATTGTCTCAGAGTACCCTTCATTAAAATGAATTTAGGTGGAAATGTTGAACTTACATTGTTTAAGTTGATGATGACCAGACGGCACGGCATGCCATTTGGCTTGGCTGTGTACATATAATAGACCACCATAAAAGGGTGTAGATTGGTATTGGTGAGCTGAGAAATGTGCTGGCTATGGCTATATGTATTATATATTGTATTAGTCATTCAAATGTGCATGAGTTAGTGCAATCCTCATACTTGTTGTGCTGAAAACTTCTGGAAGAATACATCCCTACGCATAAACGTAATGCATAGTATTGTCCCTTTTTTCAGATCTGATATATGTAAGAAGTAGAAGTTGCAAGTAGAGGTGAATCGGTGATATCCTTTGTCAGTCAATGCCGCAAACTCTGATATTGTTAAGAATTTTGTAGTTTTCTATTTGTAACAAACCAATCATTTTAGCAGTTTTGTTATTTTTTGCAGTTAGTTTTGCCGAAATTTAGAAATAATATTCCTTGCAGTGAGGAGAATAAGCTAGTGAACCTTTTTCTGACAGAAATTGAATTACGAGCAGCAGACACCCACGCACTAGTACTTGTTACGAAAGAGCCAAGAAGTGAGAAGTGGATCATCGACTATTACATCTTTAGTTTTGGAACTATTTACTAATACCTGATTCAAATCTTCAACATGGTAAGTCTTTTGTTCTTTCTTCATTCTTGGAATGGAGATGGAAAGAATTCTAATTGCTTTCTTCACTCAGTTGTCAGTCAGTTGTCAACTACATACACACAAGCCAGTCCTTTATATATAGTGCATACAATTGAAGATACCATATTAACATGCGACACGCCTGGATACTAACAACTGAATGCACTTTAACCCTATAATAAATGTTGTTTACACTTTCTAGGCAATGTCTTTGAATCCCGTGAGAATCCTTAGGCCCGAGGCTGACCAGGAGAAATCTGAATTAGCTCGTATGAGCAGTTTTGTCGGTGCAATTGCTGTTGGGGATCTGGTAAAATCGACACTCGGTCCTAAAGGAATGGATAAAATACTTGTGGGTGCTGGCAGGCTGAATTCAGGAGAGGTGTGAAATCTATTAAATATACTCTTTCACCTTCGCATTGCATAATAGTTGATAGTTTTTGATAATCACATCACACTTATGACTTACGAATTCTAGTTTGGTGTCAGATCAAAAGTCTGTCAGATAAGTTATTTTTAATAATAAAATGTGCATTCACGCTTTTACAGATAGAAGTAACTAATGACGGAGCAACAATTTTACGCGCCATTGGCGTAGATAATCCTGCGGCTAAAGTCTTGGTGGACATATCTAAAACTCAAGATGAAGAAGTTGGTGATGGAACAACTTCCGTTACGGTTTTGGCTGCTGAATTGTTACGTGAAGGTGAAAAACTTATTGACAAGAAGATACATCCACAAACCATTATCGCTGGATGGAGGAAAGCTACTACAACTGCATTAAAGGCTCTAGAAAGTGCAGCAGTCGATAACGGGTATGAAAAAGATCACTGAACTGACTTTGTTTAAAACTAATGTGTGATAAAGCCGTATTCGGACCGAACTAGATAACCAATTTTTTTTCCTTTTTTACAGATCTGATGACGCAAAATTTCGCGAGGATCTATTGAATATTGCAAGAACTACGATAAGTTCAAAGATTTTGGGTCAACATAAAGAACATTTTGCGAAACTTGCTGTAGAAGCTGTTTTACGGCTAAAAGGATCCGGAAATCTGAGCGCGATTCAAATTTTAAAGAAACAAGGAGGCACTCTGCTGGAATCATTCCTGGACGAAGGGTTCATTTTGGACAAAAAGATTGGAGTACATCAACCTAAACGTATTGAAAACGCAAAAATTCTTATTGCGAATACGCCAATGGACACTGATAAAATCAAAGTGTTCGGATCGCGTGTGAAAGTCGATTCTACTGCCAAAGTAGCCGAAATTGAATTAGCTGAGAAAGAGAAAATGAAAGAAAAAGTTGCGAAAATTTTGAAGCATAACTGCAACGTTTTCATTAACAGGTGAGTTATATTGGTATGCATATGGTTTGTTCGTCTCTGGTGTTAAAAATTGAAACGCTCGTTTAAAATAATTGAAATTAAATCTATCACATATTAATTCTATTTGCAGACAACTGATTTACAATTACCCGGAGCAGCTTTTCGCTGATGCAGATGTGATGGCCATCGAGCATGCTGATTTTGATGGAATCGAGCGACTGGCTTTAGTGACCGGTGGCGAAATTGTTTCTACCTTTGATGATCCAGCTGGTGTGAAACTGGGGTCATGTAGCCTTATTCAGGAAATAATTATCGGCGAAGATAAACTTTTAAAATTTAGTGGAGTTGCTCGAGGTGAAGCTTGTACGATAGTGATTCGTGGTGCAACAGCTCAGATTATAGAGGAAGCCGAACGTTCCTTGCATGACGCGTTATGTGTACTAGCGGCAACCGTGAAAGAAACTAGCACAGTTTATGGTGGAGGTTGTAGTGAAACTCTGATGGCCACAGCAGTTTTCAAACTTGCATCGGAAACACCAGGAAAAGAAGCAGTAGCAATTGATGCTTTTGGAAAGGCGCTTTTGGTGAGTAACTTCTAGTTTGGGACTCTTGGGAGTAGAAACCAATGACTAACAAAAAGTTACAACTAATACCACATCAGAACTGTAATACAGTACGAAATTCTAATATTTAATATAACTGCGATTTTAATCTAGGCATTACCTACATGTATTGCTGATAACGCTGGCTATGACTCAGCTGAGCTTGTTAGCCAATTACGAGCTCAGCATAATCAAGGAAATCATACACATGGCCTTGGTAAGTTTCAACGTACTCCACTTTGTATTTATCATCAAAGATGTTCATTTTCATAACTTTATATGTTATTTGTAAATGTAATTTTGATTTACAGATATGGATGAGGGTAGAGTTGGATGTATGAAAGAGTTGGGGATCACCGAGTCCTTAGCTGTGAAACGCCGTGTTGTATTTGCTGCATCAGAAGCTGCGGAAATGATAATGCGAGTAGATAACATTATTAGAGCTGCTCCGAGGAGACGTGCACCAGATAACAGACCGTGCTAATAGATCAAGTATCGACAGTTCGGTTTAAAATTAATTTTTCATGCATATTACCATTTTCTTATTTGAATCATGCGATAAACACCTACTGTTTGGTAACAGTTTTTTGCACTTCTTTGTAATTGCATTAAACTATCCATATTGATTATCACCGTGAATGGAAGGATTCACATTACTAACTTGTTTTTGTTATAATATGCTTTATGTATTTGATTGATTAATGCAAAATACTTTCACGGTTTCTTTCAAAAAGAAATAGTTTCGATGCAAAAATAAACATAATGTTTCTAACCTAAGAAAAGTTCTTAAAAATCGTTTCTTTACGTCCAGACAGATTTAATAGAAATCCTGATTAGTCGCGAACAATAAATGTAATATTTTATTTTTTCCCTTAAAAATCACAAGGATGTATGTAAAAATAGATCATTATGTAACCATCAGTCGGGGCGCAATATTCATACTCATTAATTCCTGGAATAACAATTTAGCTGCGTAGGGAAGCCGAATTTGAGATATCTGAAACAATAAAAAACATGAAGTACTTAAGATGTAAGAATTTAACTACAGAGCATCAAACGTAATACATGAACATTTCAGAAAACTAACTTAATAAATCATCGTCGTAAAACTGCATACACAGCCAAGTTTCAAGTCATCATAATTTTTGCTAATGCAATTTAGTGTGTAAAACAAGTTTNTAGGGTGTAAAACAAGTTTTGCATGTTTACCTGTGTTTTGTTCTTACATCCTCTACATTCGTACGTTTTACTTCGCAAATTCGCAATAGCAATAAGACCACAAAGGTCACACACGTGCACACGGTAAGGGTCTGATACCTAACGCCCAATAAAAAATTAATTGAGGTATTGATTTATGATTATATAAGTAAGCAAGCCCAGAGCTCAAAATAAATCCTAAACCGAACGCTTACCTCGAAAAGTCGTTCTCTCAAAAACTGTGCAGCGCCATGCGATATTTGACAATCTCTTTCCATCTCCCCAAAACGCAATCCTCCATCCCTAATAGAAAAAGAGAAAAATTGTACTTACTTTTCGGTTACCTCCACTTCAAGTAAAAGGTTAATTGAATTATATGAATAAAATACAAATCCAATAATTACCTAGCACGTCCCTCCATAGGCTGTCGTACCAAAATCTGAACCGGGCCACGAGCTCGTGAATGAATTTTGTCGTCTACCATGTGTTTTAATCTCTAACATGGTTTAAAAGATCATCGATTAGACAAACTTCAGACTCATTTTTGATTCAAAATTCATAACATTGGTATTTCAATTGAGGACATGATAGTGGTATTCACAAATGTTCATTTTAGAAATTTATTTAGCCAAGGGAAGAGGTTTTGTCCTTACAGCTCTTAGTAATTGTTTTATTTTATGTAAAATAGTAAATTACCTGATAATAAGTAGGACCAAGGAAAACATGAGCATTGATTTTCCTTCCAGTGTGTCCGTTATAAATAATTTCATTTCCCCGAAGATGGTAGCCATAATCAGCCAAAAGGTTCGATATTTTCTGTACATTGACAGCATCATTAAATGGGGTTGCGTCGCCGATTTCTCCTTTATTCGCTGAAACCTTTCCTTGCAAACATTCAATCATGTGACCAATCGTCATTCTCGAGGGAATAGCGTGAGGGTTAATGATAATGTCAGGTGTTAATCCTTCGCATGTAAAAGGCATGTCCTGTATAAAAATTAAAAACTTATCAATTCTTATCATTTAGGCACTTCATTGAGGTTTATCTCGAAATCAAAACCAACCTCTTGTCGGTATTGAATACCACACGTTCCCTTCTGTCCGTGCCGAGAGGCAAATTTATCGCCAATTTGAGGTATACGAACTGATCTCACGCGAATTTTACAGAATTTGTATCCTTCGGAATTTATAGTTAACATGACCTGATCAACGATACCAGTTTCAGAATTTCTAAGAAAAGTTGATGCATCCCTCTTTACGTAACGTTTGCTAGTCTCTTGGAATTCATCGTCTGTTTCAGGCAATGTTATGGTTTTACCTGAATAGTTAGAAATGTGAGAGAGTCAGATTTAGTTGTGTAGGACATTTACGGTCAAACGGTCACACATAACGATAGCATAATATGTATAATATGTATATTGATACCTATAATCACGTCATCCCCTGATACACGGACACCAGGAGCAATGATACCATCTCCATCAAGTTTGTCATAAATGGCATTTCTCATGCCTTGACACTTGTCTCTAGACGGTTTCTCAAACTGTTCTTCTTGGTCTCCTATTCTTTTGGATTCTTGATCTTTATATGAACGATAAAATACAGAGCGGAAGAATCCTCTATCTACTGCAGAAGCGTTTAAAACGACGGAATCTTCCTGATTGTATCCGGTGTAACACGCGATCGCGACAATACTATTAATGCCGGCAGGAAGTTCACGAAACCGAAGGTATTCCATCGATCTTGTTGTGACAAGAGGTTTCTGAGGGTAGTACAGCACATGAGCTAATGTGTCCATTCTAACGTGATAATTGGTGATATAGACTCCCATAGCTTGTTTACCCATAGCACTCTACACAAACATCAGTTAGTCAATGTTTTAACAAAAACAGGGTGTATCTAATTAATATCTATGTTACCTGATACGTATTACGAGGAGATTGGTTGTGATCGGGGAATGGAATAATTGATGCACAAACTCCAAGAATCATGGCTGGGTGAATTTCACAATGAGTATAAGTCGTACAATAGGCGAATCGTGGATCTTGATTCAAATCATCAGGAGACATAGCAATCATAACTGTTTCTTCTTCCATTGTATCAATATACTCGACTACACCTCTGGCAACTAGATCTTGCCACCTGCATTGCAAAAGTAATCATTTCAATTTTGAACTAACAATTAACAATAAAGTAAATTCGGTGTTGAATAAGCCGTCAATAACCAATCGAATGGTTTTAAATAGAAAACTGGTAACAACGTTTCGTGCTGTTATGCAATTGTGCACTCCTCACCCAAAATTGGTGTATTCTCTTTCCTTCAGCATGTCAATATGTCGTTTACGAAGTAAAAGTTTTCCGTTTTCAACGATCAAAAGAGGTCGGCAGATACGGCCGGCATCAGTATAAATTCTGATTTCTCTATCCCTGATATCTCTGACCATCGATACTTCAGATACAATGATGTCCATTTGGCGACGAAGTTTTCTCAGAGTAGCCATTAATTGTTCAGGATCACGATGGATTCCTACCCAGCATCCGTTAACGAAGATTTTGGTAGCACTGTTTACAGCCACAATAGTGATTTTATATCTCCAAGTTATACTTTGCTAGTTTGCTATCGCTAAATCTCTATAACTAAATAACTATTACAGAGAGAGAATAATGCAAGAAGAATACAATTGTTTTCTGAGTTTACTTACTCTGCAATAGCAGACGGTGCTATTTCTTCTAGATTTTCCATGGACCACTCTTCTAAAAACTCAAGAATGGGACTAGGCTGTGATCCAACAGAAATGTAGGCCATCAAAGCTAAGTTCTTTACAAGTCCGACAGCAGCTCCTTCCGGTGTTTCAGCAGGACAAATCATACCTTTACAAGGCATTCATTTCAATTAGAGAAACTCATGTAATTTTAGAAATAGAAATCACATACAGATTCGTTTGTACCCCAAAGTGTGTTGTGCAACTGTCGAGGCTTTGCCAGTTTACCATCTCTACCAATTGGACTGTTCACACGACGAAGATGAGATAAAGTAGACGCAAATGTGAGTCGATTCAATACCTAAAATAAACATTCAGAAATACATAATGCTAAATATAAATCTGATATGTTGAAATATGCTTCTGCCCTTTGTATAAAATTAATCAGTTCTTAAAAGTTAAGTAAAATCATCGTCGTAACTGCATACACAGCCAAGGTGATCATCATTTTGACAAAAATTACTGCACTATGTACTTCATATTTAAATAAAAAATAAACCACACGAACCTGAGAAACACCTGCTCTAGCTTGATGAGCTTTCTTTTGATCTCCCCAGTTTCCAGTTGCCAAAGAGTACTTGAGACCATCAGTAATAATTCTTGTCTTAATAGCCAATTCCAGGTTGAAGTCTTTGCCTCTATCAATGAATTTCTGTGCATAAATTCTAACTTCCTTCAGCAAATTTTTAAAAAGTCCTCTAAAGAGAAATGCTAAAAGTGGCCCAGCCAGGTCAAGTCTTTTATTTCCGTAATGATCACGATCATCTAACTCTCGTCGACTTAGAGCAGCAAGAAGCAGTCGGTGTACCATGTAGCCCAAGAAATATGCTTTCTTAGTCTCACAGAAGTCAGAAACGCCTACGTGGGGTAACATTTCCTTTTGCAAAATTTCTTTAGCATATTTAATACGCTTTTCTTTGGTGACGCCAGGTTTGGCACCTCGAGCACCTGCAAGAATTTACCTTCATTGAAAGTGTTCTATAAATGTCGATGTTGGATTTCAATTTTTACAGAAAGTATTTTTCGCCTATAAATTGACAATATAAGAAACAAACAGGCATTGTAAGAAATACAGCTTTCTCGAAATTTAGTTATCAGTACATTTCCCAGCAAAGGAACACTTCTGAATACAAACAATATTTAGACGACAGAATGATCAAGGCGAATAAATTCAGTAAAAATAGTGTACATGCTTGTAATTACTTACAGTATTTTCAATTTCTCCGCTTGTGTGCTGAGCTTCTGCCTGGAGATCAATTTGTGGCGAATCTTCCACGATTCTCTGTACTGACATCTGTATAAATTCATCAAACGAGTCCAACTGCTGACGAACGAGACCCTTCTCATCGAAATATGCATTGATGACAATCCAGCATGCTTCTTGCCACAGTTCCTCCGATGTTCCTTCATCGTCAGCATCTAATAACATATTAAAAGCAACGAAGTATATTATATATCAAGTAAGTATCAGTAAAGCCTTTATTCTCTAGTTCCACTTTATTTTTTATCTCATTTTCTTTTCTTCACCCATGAAAAAAAATTGTAACGAAAAACGATGGAAAACGAAAGTCAATAGAAATAGAATTATTCTGCCAAGTATTTTAAAACCATCAGACAAATCAGTACCTTCATCAAATTTACTTACAACTAGAATGTCGATTTGTTAATGGCAATGAAATGATCAATAATTATGATATGGTCAATGATGAATGAAGCGCTATAGCTGCTATATTACGATTTTCTCGTTTGTCCTGATGAAGATGAAAGTTTTTCATTGAAAGATCGACTGAAATAAAATATTTAATCAAAATGTCCTCTCTACCCGTTCTAAAATCCGTCTTACATAATTTTAGTTCATAGGCAGAATTTGTGCAATCAGCAATGATAATGAGATCACACAAACAACTGCATCTAACTTTAAATATTTAATAAAAATGCAGGGTAGTTCGGAAATTTTAAATTTATTTTGACAAACTCCAAACCGATCAATAAGCCTCGTTAGCTTGTTGTGTGTCCTCATCAAATTTATTTTATACATTGTATGTTTATTTATGTCATTTTGCATGTGCATCACTGTTCACACAACGTCAACAGTGAAATGACTCAAGACATTCACTTCTAATGTCTAAAGAAAAGAAGTAGCTATCTAATCGTAAGTTGTTTGTAAGTACTCGCAACGCACCTCGTGTGTACTGACCTATCTCTAATCTATTCAATATTTTACAATTTAAAAAAATCAGACATCCAACATCATCAAACATAATTAAACTAAACATACCCTCTTCCTGTTCATACATTTTTCTTGGTCTTTATCGAGACCCGCGGTTGACAGTTCAAGCTAATAGCGACTATGAACAAATCTGCGCCAACTCTGTAGGTCGACTGATCAGTGAGCTGATAAAATGTCCCCAAAATTCACCAAAATGAAGACAGGGCATTAAAATTACACGTATCTACAATAAATTAAGGTTCCTGCTTAAACCCAAAATCAACATAAGACGCAGCACTGAGTCTATACCACAAAGGGTGAACTTGTAAAGCACAGAGCAGACGTTAAGATTGTCTTAAAAAATTATAATTGCTTAATTTATTTATTACTATTTATTGAAATTATCTCATTCTTGCTCCTCTTCTCGCATTGCTGTTTTTACAAGAACCGGACGACATAAACTTGTATCTGACTGAAAATGAAAACGAATCGGTATGGCGAGAACAACTTTCTTCGCAAGCTATCCTACAACCAACATAAAT
>JAHZNA010001503.1:0-10620 GCA_027743935.1 Sinodicranocentrus sp. ZH6
AGACGCATTATCACTAATATAGTCTTTATGGGCTTCCACTAAATTAATTGAGTTGGCTGAGGGCTATAAAAATCTTTGTAGTGGGCTTTATCTATCTTTTTTGAGGGCATAATAAGGGAATGGTAAAATTTGATTGGACATATCAGCAGAAACACATGGCCGTTTTTGGAAGGGAGAGCATTTCACAAAAAGACCAAGATGGATACGTTATAATGGCGCTGTATAGAAATGTTTTCGAGAGAAGGGGAGTTTATACTTGTAAAGCAAAACTTCTCCGAGTAGGTTCCCTAAGCACTTTTGTTCCTAATCGTGATGCGATGACGAGAAGACTTTTCTCTTGCTCGTAGGGGCATTAGCAAATTGTCCTATTTTCAGAATATACATATTCATTCAATATATTCTCCTTTACAATACGCAATCATATGTGTTTATATGATTTCAAGGGTAGGTAGTGATGGGAGTAGTACATGGGAAAAAAATTGGGAAATGTGAAGGAGCAGCAACGAGAGATGAACAACTATTTTCCTTTCTCTTTCGCAAGATATGCAACAAGTCAACCGTATAATATTTCGTTTTCTCTTTGATCAGTCACAACAATTTTTCTGTTTCTTTTATGATGTATTTTTTTGTGGGGGTGGACTATGATGGTATCCCTCTGCTGAATTTACCAGTTTAATTTTGACAAACATAGTATTGCGTTCAAACATGTGTCTATCATAAACTGTGAAATTTGATAAGGGTCATAGAGGGATCAGTTTCATGTAAAAATAAATTATCAACAATACATATATACACGGTATCATTTTATTATTGATATCCTGTTTCCATTTAAAGCCTTCAACTTACGGAATTAATGATACGTGAAAGTATGTATTCAACCAACAAGCTTATAAATACAACTAAGTAAGACTTGCGTCGCATGACATGATGCTATTTAATCTGGCAACGTGATACTCTATATATATGACATGATACACAATATATGTAATGTATGTAAAAAAATTATTTTCTATTTATAGTTTGCAGAAAATGAAGAAAAGACTTCTTTCTTGAATCCGGAGCTACAACGTGAGCTGAATCGAATATTAGCTGAGGCGGAAGGTGAAGGAAAATTAAGTCATGATTCCGAGGATTCTCCTTCAGCAACATCCTCAAGCTCAGCATCCTCAGAAGAAGAGGAGGATGAATACGAGCACCCAAGAAGGTTGTTTTTAGAGGAAATCGCAGATTCGCTGGAAGAGGACGAGGATGATGATGAAGATTTAGATGCAAATGACCATCAAAATCCCATAGAAGCTGATGAAGTTGAGACCCGCGAATTAGAAGAAGTGTGTTCAGGGTTTGCATCCGATTCAGATGCAACTATAACGAATGAGTGCATCGAGGCGGAAATTGAATCGGATCTTAAGATCAAGAAAAGAGTTTTACAAGCATCATCACCAGCCTCAGCTCTGGCAGGAAGGCTATTTAGCAGAGAGCAGAAAAAGGAGACGAGTGGAAAACAAGACGAAATACTACTTAAGGTGGAGAACGACGACGGCAAGTCTGCCGTGGAAAATGAATGGGGCAACGAGCAAATCGATGAAGTTCCGAAGGAAACAAGTGCTGAGCATGCTCGGTTAGCAACGGGAATATCGACCGAAACAGATTACCAAGAGCCGGTGGAATCAGAGCAGCAGCAGCAGCACCAACATCACCACTACCAACAACCCCACTGCTTCAACCACTTACACAAGCAAAAGCATCCAGGAAAGCAACCTCTCCAGTATAAACAGAGAGAGCTAGAGTATTCGAAACATGAGCCATACAATACTTATACTGATAGGGAAAGTGAAGTGAGCCAACAACCGCTTGAGTTTCTCCAGGCAAGGAAAAAGAAGCAACACGAGCATCCAAAAGAACTACCGGATCAGCCCCAGACTGAGGGAAATACTAATAGTGTTGGAAACTGTACTACAGCTACGACGTGCTCTGTTGCTGGCCAAGTGGAAGAGGGGAGCGATGAGGAGGATGATGATGATGATGAGAGTAGTAGCAATAGCAGCTATTGTAGTAGTGGCAGTAGTGTTGGAACATTGCAAGAGCTGGAACACGAGCAGCAGCAGAAACAGCATGCCCAAGTAGAAATCCGATTATTCCATGATGTCGATGGTAGTAGCAGTGCGAGTATCGCAGAGAACACAAGCATCTCCAGCAGCAAGGAATGGAACAGGGAGTCAAAGTGTGGAGCAGTGTTAGTTGAGTTGCAAGCTACCACCAGCACCGAGGTGCATGAGTTGGTCCCTGAGTCGCCCGGAGAAAGTGGAACAGGGTCATCATCTCCAATATCATCATCATCAGCATCACCTTCCTTGCCGTTAAAATCATCCTTATTGTCATCTCCAGCGATTAACTCGAGTTATTTACAACGAGGAAGAGGGACAGGCAAGGATGTGAGTGCTGGTGACAGTTGTACAAATAACACATCTCGTCTACCATTTCATACAATCATTAAAACTAACAATAATACTTCCAACTCGTGTTACTCTCCGATCATTCCTTCCACCTCAAATATTTCTGCAGTTAGCTCTCTTCCTCATCTCCTTCCAACACTGTCGCCCCCATCCATTTTAATCACAACGCCGAAATCCTCCCCTACAACGGCGTCCTCAGGGGTAACCACAACGGCGAAAAAGAAAAGAGTCAGTTTTCACAATAAGGTAGAGTCAAGACCTTACTTTGCTGGTGACGAACCGAGTTCAGTGTCCTCGTCAGATTCAGATTTTACAACGAAAGAGGTGCCCCCTTCCTCCCCCGATCATTTTGCCAAGCCTGAGCGCACATCTGCTGATTCTCAAACTGAAAAGGAGCTTAATTCTTCGTCTAGTGCACAAAATCCAATCAGTTTCTATAATAACTGCCAGTTTAGCACTGCGGACTTTTGGGCACTCAGGAATGGTAATGTTTCTCGAGGCGAGTTTAGCCAAAAGCAACAGCAGTATCTTCAATCATTGTATTATTCCGAATCCGACAACGCGACAGAAACAGAGTATTTCCAGCAACACAAAACATCCGAGCAGTATCAACAACAACGTCAACCTACCGCCAATAATCACTACTACTATCCTACCGAATACTTTACTCTGAGTGATACCTTTGCTCAAAACAGCTCCCTTGGGCTGCCTCCAGTTGAGTCATCGTCACTTTCTGCAAACCAATTTCGCAAAGCTCCCGAGTCCTCCAAGAGCGAGAACCATAATCAAGAAGAACACCAGCAAGAGTCTCATCCACCAAGGACGACATTACCTCAGATACAAATACAAACATCACCTACTCGACCTACTTCTGTTTTGGACAATAATAGAAACGCAGGTAAGAGAGAATAGATGTGTTTCTCCACATGAATAAATAATGCAATCAGTCACTCTCCCTTGCTTTTTGTGAATGTCTGCATGACGCCAATGGGTAGCGGTGGTATAAGTGCCATTCTTAATTTCTCCATGAGAATTTAACCCTTCAAAACCAGCGTGCCAGGGTAGTTTGTTCTTGTATTTCCCTTTCCACTCATTTGTCCCGGTCTAGCAATACCACGACTTTATACTTATTAAGCTTTCATGCCATTGCCAACCATTCCTAATTTGCAACTCTAATAATAAACATAATTTCTGAGAAGCATTCTCTTGCAAAATACTTTTAATGCTTTTGGCATAATGGTTCGCCCTCCTACTTGCACGATTTGAGTAGGGGATGTTTGCAATTTAGAAGTAATGTATGAAGCTGTCTGGGAAATATGGTAGTTGACTAGTTAATTGGATGTTGGATATTTTGATAGGCTTGTAAATTCAAAGGAAATATATGAATGCATTACTGCACTTGTTTAACATAGGAGAATTCATCAAACATTTATTAGCAGAGAGATGGAATATACTACTGATATCAGAGTTCATTGAGAAATGTACCTCTCTCGATTTTGTAATAGCAAAGTATATACATATGTAGCTGTAAATAATTTAAGTATCATATTAGCTTGTCACTCTAGCTGTATTTGTGGGAGTCAACAAAGTGCGAAATATATTCTGGACAGATCCTCCGAATTATTATGCATATTAGCAACTGCGGTGAAAGCATGATACTCAACGAATAGAGAAGCTAAGTTGAAGTGGGGTTAGTAGTATAAAAACTTCAGTAGGGATATAGAATCTCGCAAATACATTAGTCATGGATGAGTACCATTGGGATCTTTTGTGAGCTGAATTTTTTTCCACAATTACTCTCCACTTTCGATCCTCATCTTCACACTATTTAGCTGTGCAGCTTGAAATATCTGCTTTGAGAGAAGCTACTTATGACTTTGAATGAAACACTTTTCTCCATGAAAGGGAAAACTCAGAGATGTGTGTTATCGAGGGCTATTGTGCTCTTACGACTTTTTTTTTTCATTTTAACATCCCATTCATGATGACTTTTGTGTAGATCCACTTTTACACTACTCTTTGCGTTACTTACTCCTTTTATCGCTAATTTGACATTATTATCCATAAAGGAATTATACCCTTGCTTAAAGCAATAAAGACTGGTGAAAAAATCTCCGGAGCCAGACGCTTGCTTCTAGCTACTCTTTTTCGACGTTCGTCCGTCACTCTGGAACAAAAACATCCTTTGTTTTTCCGAAATTCAAACTAATGACTAAATGAACATGCATGTTCAATTAAAGTTACCTTACAAGCGAATAGATAGACATTGAAAGGTTTTCAAGTTGAGCTACTGGCTTTCTTGAATTTATCCTATCAACAAACATAATAGGAAAAAAGGTATCAATGTCCGTAGAACTTTATGATGTCCCTGTAGCCCCTTTTTTATTGCACACACACTTCACAGCAGACATGAATGCATCCTTGAAAGGATAAAAAACCTATGGTCGTATCAAAGATATTATCAGCACTTCAAAAAACTCAAAGAGCTGAGTGACTAGCATTCGAAACTCGATATCGACTATAGCCCTCAATGCAAATTCCTGGGGAAAGTCCTCCGGGTTATATATCTTGGATGATGCTATAGGTGCAATTTAATACTTGATGAATACCGCAACTACCTGACAGAATTTTCAAGCATGATAGGTAGGCGTTCTTTGAAAGATATGAGTCATGTTAAAATTTTGTAATTTTAGCATGTCCCTTATTGAATACACAATGTTTTGTGAATGTGGGGAACTATCGAAACCTGATGATGAGCGTACAGTGTGGCTATAAAATGATAACATTGAACAATCCTCGGATGAGTTTCATAACATTTATTTTGCATGAAATAGAAGAGCTGGAAAATTCTCGCTATTGTCATTTGAGCCTTAAAGTGACCGAATGTATACTCAAAAGTATTTACAACTATCCCCCCGCGTAAAGACGTGAGGGTAAAATGAGCACGAAAGTTTTTAAAGATCAAGTTTGTGTATATACATACTTGAGTAACCAGACTCTCGTTTACCACCCGTTTGCTCAGCTCGTTAGCCAAGAAAAGTGTGGAGGTATACCCACGTGAAGATTTTGTTGATATGTGAAGACAACCAACCAGCGTAGCTGCCTGGAACGGTTAATGTAGTTTACTGACAACTGACCAGGATAAAAGAACAATGGAAGCGAGAGAAAGAAAACACACACACAGACACATAACTCGTTGTGAAAAGTAAACATTGGTGAAGGGACTGTTGTGATGATGCTGGATGGAAAAGTAAACCAGTGGCCAGACTCAGTCCTTCATCCCTTCAGTCTATCAAGTAAACTTTAATAGAAACGAGCCACTCGTCGTCCTCCTCCACAAGTAAAGTATGCATGGTGGAGTGGTATGCAGAAAAAAAGTCTCCAGTCGACAAGTATGAGAAAGGTATTGCTAACTTTTCCTTTACTTTCTCCGAACTAGAGAAAGGCACAATGGTGGCTTGCCAATTGGCTCATGGTTTGACTATGACGTTGTTATTTCCAGCCTAGTCTGTCGGCAAAAAGTCTTCTTGTGAGATGTGAGTGAGTGGAGTGGAGAACGCGATAGAGAAAAAGGGAAGTTGTCTCATCTCGTTAAGTCAAAAAACCCAAGCGTTAAGTCCTTCTATACGATCTACTTTACCAAGATCCATATGCAAGCTTTGAAATACACACACACACACAAGCACATTCGTATACACACCAAAAATACTTTTTCATTCATTCTCTCATCTGCTCTCTTGCCGAGTTACCTTTTCCATTCGCTTTTTGGCTTATCCCTTCTCAAAAAAGGATTCGTTGACTTCATATACAAAAGTGAATTTTATTCCGTGAACGCGTCTCTCTTCCATGGAATCGTTTATGTGTTTTACACACTTAATGCACTCCTTTTCCAACCAATCTTCAAATATTCGCCAAGTGAAAGGATATTATCATTTTATTCGCTACTCAATACATCCTCTTGATTCCTTGCCGTGAGCATTACCTCAATTTTACTTTAGACAGCTTCCTCGTCTCGTGTGATCATGGTACATTTCCCAGAGCTGGAGAGAAAAGAAGGAAAAAAAATGTAAAAAAAACTTATGCTAGAATGCCTACATACATTAGAGACTCGACTCCATTTCTAACTCACATAGTTTGTATACAAATGACGACAATGGTGCGTGTGTACTCAAAAGTTAGGGCTAGACAAGGAAAAGGAGATAGCAACGAATTTCTTTATTTAAATCCCACGAGCATTTCACTCTGTAAAAATGTTTTCAGTGAGAGCATTGATGATAAAAGGTGGTGTATTTCTGCATATATTTGTAGATTGTCTACGGCTCCTTTTCCCTGCCAGGTTTTCCCCCCTTTGGTTTTATTGAGTTTCATGGGTGATTTCTCGCACCATTCTATCCTTCCTTGTTCGTTGTTCCCTTCCCCTTCTTTTTTGTTGTTATCCGCTAGATCAATACTTTTGTACATTAGAGATCATACCCATTAGACGGAGCCTACTAAACTAGTTGTAGAGTTAGTCTGTAAAACAATGAACGAGTTTCTAGTGTTTGTTTGTGAAGTTGACTAAATGCATTATTAACTTCCTGAGTAGTAATACGTTATTTGCAGATTACATGGTGAGATAGCTTCCGTTTAGTAATATATTGTGTAAAGCTTTGAAAGACAGAGGAAGGATAAACTTACAAGGTATAAGAGGAAAGCGTTTTCCATCTCGTAGATTTTTTAATATATAGATCTTGTGGTGTAATACGCGGTCGCAAAAGGCGCTTTAAAAAATACATTACGTGGATTACTTTATTATGCGATGTAGCATTGTCTAAAATAGGATTCCGTTGAAAATGTCAAATCTGTGAGTGTGTGTGCTCCTGCTTTTCCTGGTATCAGCTTTTATATTAAAAATGTAAATATAACCCCGGCTGCATAATATGAGATGATATATTGTGACTATATTGCTATATGTCATGTCGACCTTCATCAGGATTCCGTTGAAAATGTCAAATCTGTGAGTGTGTGTGCTCCTGCTTTTCCTGGTATCAGCTTTTATATTAAAAATGTAAATATAACCCCGGCTGCATAAAATGAGATGATATATTGTGACTATATTGCTATATGTCATGTCGACCTTCATCATTTACCATAATGGTAATATTTCCGAGAAGCTCGGGTTCGGATGAAATTTACCCTTCGCATTATTACCACGTAGAGTATTGCTTTCAACAGAAAGAAAGCCGTGTTTGCGTTTGCTTTATGGTTGTTATTATTACTTCCTCAATATTTCACGAGGAATGTAGACGATTCACATTCTTAGACTTCCCTTCCCTGTCACCATTCTATGACTCATAGAAGACGTGTACAAGGTGGTGGAGTGAAAGCGTAGAGGAATTGATGGTAATGGATCTTGATAGGTCATTTTTATGACTTATATCATACCATTTATTTTGGTGTCTAAGAGAAAAGAAAATGATTACCTGTTATCAATCATTGGATTGCATGTAGATTGGTAAGCACATGTAGCAGCTTGCCAGCCAGGAGCATTAAATGAGCTGGGGTTTCTTGGCTCAATGAACAACAAAATGGTAGCAGAGAAAATAGTTGGGGGTCACGCTATTTGAACCATGCGTTCAACTTGGCGCCACATGTTGCCGATTTTACCGCCACTGGCGTATTCTTTTTCTTGAGAAAACGAAAATCAGGTCACAGCTGAATGCCATTCTAATATGTACAGTGTGAAAATCACAGTCATACCTTCATTCACTTCTCTAAAACAAACTTATTCCCAGTTTGCATGATTTTATTTACTTTCCATTCAAACTTTTCTCCAGATGGAGGACAAATTACCTTAAACCTAAAGCGCTCTGGTTGTCGTGTACTCTACCCTTCCAACTTTTCTAAAGGCTGTTTGATTGTTTATGAAGTGATAAAATTGCAACCTTTCTGTATTCCAAGATGGTGAAGAGAAATGTGTTTGTGTTGTTGTTTGCAGCTCAGCATAATATTCTTGTGAATACTTTCATATGTGAATTCGACACCGGAATAAGTTGTTTGTCAAAAACACAATATTTTCCGCACAACTTCCTTTCAACACTGAACCTTTCTATGTTCTGTATTTGCTATTCTGAAAATGCTGTCGTGGTGTAGACTATTTTATGTAAATTTCCCCCTTCCCCTCGAATTAGGTCAGGATGGGATATTCTACGAGTATATAAAAATTCTACTTTCCCGTCAGAGGGGATTTTGGATGTGTTTGTAGTACAACGCTGTATTGCAGGGAAACGAAACATAAAAGGAAATTTGATAACTGAGAGTATTCTTCAGTACTTTTGCACTGCCGTCGCATTGATAACAATTATTGTGAGAGAAGCCAATACAGTGAAAGTAATGAAGATATCAGGATGCAAATGCATATAATGCTTGAAAATCCGGCAATAATGGTTTCCATATAAAATGCGAATTTTCTCCAGTAAGCTGTTTTACTTAGCTGTTTACACAATGACAAGAGATGTATAAACTTTAAGCCGACTTACCGTAGGGACTGAAACTGCTTAGATAACTGGGTAAGATTTTAACCAACTTTTGATATATATATTTCCCTTCACATTACATTCAACACTTATGCCTCAAAAGAAATCCTACGGTTTGAAATGTGAAGCATGCGGAATCATCTTCAAAGTAGAGAAAAAGAAAGATAAAAACTTGTCTACGTTTCACCCTCGGACAAAACTTGGTCTTTGACCGAAAGTTGTGATTGTGGGAGATGTTGAAATGTAATATTTTAGACAATGATCATAACCGTTACGCTTTCTACCATTTTACCATCCCTACCTTATCACGACTAAATAAAAAAGAAAGACAAAAATCCTGTGAATATAGATGTGAATGTTATACCCTTTATAAATATAAGATTCTTCTTATGTCATTTTTTAGACAGGAGGCTTTTCCAAATCTGGGTCAGTGAAAGCAAAGAAAAAACTTTTTCTGCAATAAACACACACCACGGCGTGGCAAGTTTTGTGATGCTCACATTCTCCCACAAAAAAGTTTATATTCCTTATAGATATATCTATTTCTGCCTCAGTTTTTCTGTTTTCAGACTTTTAAATTAACGTAATTCCGGATAATCACGGGAAAAATCACAGCATGTTTGCAAACTTATGTAGACCACCATTTACTTTCCAGGAATAGTACAAACAGCTACTTCCATGCATAAACATATAATAGCAAATAGTGTCATACTTTTCAAATAATATGACAAGCCCAACTGTAAAAACTTGATCAACTTTCACTCTTTACCGCATTTATACCAGCAGCTATTTCCAATGTGTCATGAGCAAGGGAATTTTCTACTTGGAAACTTAGTTCCAACCAAATACGCAGCATAAACAAGGCAATACTTCATCAAGATGAAAGTGTAGTTTGATTCAGCATAAATTCCACTATGTGTCATGAGCAAGGGAATTTTCTACTTGGAAACTTAGTTCCAACCAAATACGCAGCATAAACAAGGCAATACTTCATCAAGATGAAAGTGTAGTTTGATTCAGCATAAATTCCACGGATTGATTATTTCCCAAGTTGCGCAAGACACTAGACACTTGTGTGGTTTATCTTGCGTGTACGCATATTGAGAAAAGCTTTTTACGACTTTTCCTTCAGGAGTTTTTGAATTTACTTCGTAAACTAACCAAATTTCTAGTTTATCCAGTTACCGTGAAATAAAAAATTAGCTACAGCAGCTATTGATTCAATTTTCTCAATCAGTTAGACGTGTGAAACGAGGGAGGGCAAAAGTTGGAATGCAATTTTCTAATGTAATTTCCAACCCTGAAGTTAGAAATGTGGGCTCTTATCCTTCAGCGACTTGCTCGTATGCATGAAACATTTGAATATTTGGATATTGCGTACATAATTTAGACTCATTTTTTACTCATGGTTTTCATTCCTAGTTATTTTATTACTTTTTTACGTCTCTATTAAATTCTCAGTGGATTTCAAGCATATAGTGTGTATTATTTTGCTTTGCATAGAGTGAAACCACTAAAAAATTATCAAAGATTTGATTATAACTCGTTTAAAACTACATTTCGTCAGTTTTGGAAGGGTAGGAGAGTTTTTTATACTCCTAAACGGGGGCGGTGGGTAGGTTCTTCCGTTCACCGTAAACACCATCTTTCCC
>JAHZNA010001504.1:0-22561 GCA_027743935.1 Sinodicranocentrus sp. ZH6
ACAATTCTTATGCAAACATTTTTTCTCCTCATTAAATGTGCATCACTCAATCACACAATTTTACACCATTTCGTTCTTCATGCACTTTTGCATTCATCAAACACGCATTACTCGTGTCAAGAAATGCATTCTACTGTATCTTGTGGTTTGCTGAGATTTTTTTCTTGTGAATGAAATGCATCTCCCTTGTATCGTTCTTCCCACGTCTCTGAACCAAAAAGCTTTCCTTTTTCCTCTGAAATGTTTAAACAGACTTGAATTCAATAAGGTTGGGTAGTAAATGCACTTTATTTTCAAATTGAAGTGCAACGCTTTTCTTGAGACAATACATTTGGATTTTAGATTCCGCATAATATTCACATAAGCATCTCACCACATTGCAAGTATTCTTTTGCACTCATCCCCTCTTCTTCCTCTCCTCATCGAATTCTACTCCTCTTGATACAACTTAGGCACATAGGAATAAGCATTGGCGTTCTTTAAGTAAGATATGAACTAGCAAAGGGATTCCATTTAAAAAAAGTAGTAAACACGGTAAATGTTTACAACTCAAGAAACAATGCCATATACATTTGTGCAACTCTTTTTTTCGCCATTATCAGTTCAGGCATGCATGCATGAAAAATGCATTTATCGTAAAGATGTGTTTTGTTGTTTGTGATGATGATGATGGTGGAATGTGTGGTGAGTGCGAGTGGTGGCAATAATAATAACAACGTATACTCTTTTTGATGTTATGTTGGTGGCTCTGTATCCGTATCGTAAGAAAAGTAGTAAAGTAACTTTTCTTGTGGTGGTACTTGTTACAAGTATACTCTGCATGCTGCATATACTAAACCGCACTTTTAAAGTCTCTTGCCTTCAGGTGAAGGATATCTTATATGAATGAAAGGGAACACGAGACGAGAGAGATGTTGATCTGAAGTGTTATTATGATCTCGCTCGCTTCGACTCCTCCACTCTCCACCAGTGATACGTAGTAAGAACTTTTTTTAAAGAAATGCAAAGGAAAAGAAGCTCTTTACTTGAAAATAGAAAGAGAGCGTAATGGGAACTATTTTTTTAATACAATCCTGTGCAGTGCATGTATTCACTTCACATTCACACACATTCAACTCAAGGTATACACAAACAAAACGGATGCATAGCTTGTGTCATGTAAAAATTTTCTATTCTATGTGTATGAGCATCCCGCATATCACGTTCACGTTCTGAAATGTGTGAGGAATAAGCCACTATATGTGAGTATCTCTCTGTATGCCGAGAATGGGTTGGTTTCCTTCTTTGCCTCTCTCATTCGTAAGGGATCTTGCCCTTGTTTAGGATGATGATGATGATATGGCATACATAGCCACAGCAGACGAGACTATATGGAAAGGACACATAATTGTTGTTGGTAGTAAAAAGAGTTGGTGTCTTTTTGGGGTAAATGTAGTGTAGTAGAAAGGATAATAATAATAAGGAGAAAAAATGAGCATTGGATTGGATATAGCGTAGCTATATGAATGTATATAGCATTGCCAATATCAAACTTGTGTACATCTCTTTTTATTGAGGAGGAGAGGGCCGCTCTGCTGTTGGCTGGAAGTAAAGTATGTAGTAAAGCACGCAAAAAAGAGCCTTTTTTATTATATCTTTTATAGAAATGAACCAACACACACAAATCACACATTTGCCCGATTTGTAGTGGTAGGAACAGCCTTTCGACGTTCCCGTGTGTCTCTTAAGATATGGCATATTGGGATCAATGTTTTGAGTCTCTCATCAAAACCAGAGTTTGTAAATGAGTTTGAATGGGAAAAAATCTCCCTTCTTGCATCTTTCTGAATTTCTCCAATGGAGGGTGGCCGACGGTGGGGAGAGTTTGAACAAGGGGTCCTCAAACAGTTGAGTTAAGGTGGACACTAAAAGAAAATATTTTCCTTCTGTGAGTTTGAAAATATATGAGCTGATGACATTTTCATCTTGGTGGCTTGTTTTTACATAAATCTTCGGAAGAGTGTAGAGTGTGTGATATGAAGAGAACAAGACAAGTGGTTTGCACAAAATCATAAGGAAATCAGCAAGCTTTTTGCATGGTTTGTAGTTGGCTGATAGAAATTTCCATATTTTACAAGAAGATCTGATATGCAGACAACATGTGCTCTCTAATGTTTACAAGTCCTCCTGGATAGATAAAAAACACTGGTGGCAATCTGGGTGATCTTCAATGCAGAATTGGGATTGAGAAATGTGAACCGAGATTTTCATACATGATTTGGATGAAAATCGTGAGGAATGTGAAGAGTGTATATGTGGACCACTTTAAAAATCCTGCTGATGAATGGTGTCTGCAAATATAGAAACGTAGGATACATTTTTAAATGCCTCGTTTATGTATGTGATTAAAAATGTAGCACAGAGAATGATCAAGACATTTGTTAATGTCGACTTGGGATAGTTTCGAGGCTTGGGTTGCTTTGATGGGTGAGTCTAATACAGAATGAGTAGAATATTTTTTAATTTTTATGTGTTTTTGGAAGGGACTGGAAACATAATAAGTTTTGTTTGGACGGGTATGTAGCAATGAATGGATTGAATCAATCGAGCACGACAACGGCACGCTTAACAGAACAGCTGCCGGCGGACAGTTCTGGTATAATAAATATGTCATCTCCAAGTGGATCCTCGGACTCGGGATCTTCAGGGATGATAATGACATCAGACGCCAGGACATTGTTCTCTAATGCTTCATCTTTGATGGAAGGTATTGCCCCAGCAGCGAAAACGATGTCGACAATGATATCAAAAGTACAAAGTCAGGACAGCTCACCATTAACAGCAAAATCCCCTGTGATGTCTCCATCTCCCAAGAAATCGCCTTCTTCTGCTGCTGGTGGGGGGATGACTGATGAAAGTCGTCAAACGACAGATTTATTCCTTTGTCAGTTTCAGGCTCAAATGTCTCAAATGAAAACAGCCATGGATGAGCTCCTTATGCACAAGTCGACTTCTAGCAAGGGCTCAACAGTGTCGGGAGGGAATCGTCGGGGCGGGAGTGGCACAAGGGCTTCGAAGAAAGCTGCTGTCGCAGCTACTACACCTGGTCCAGTTTCTGCGGCGGTAACCTATCAGTCTCAGATCTCCACTTCGAATGGGTTAAAGTTGAAAATTAAAAAGTCGCCAAAAATGTATAAGAAAAGGGGACCAAAAGGGAGGAGAGGAAGGAAAAAGAGAAAGGATGATGATGATGATTTAGACGATTTCTCCGATTTTGAAGATGAAGCACCAAGAGCTAAAGTTGCCAGATCGAACACAGCAGCTGGAGATAAGAACTCAGATGGCAAAGGTCCAGGTGAACCAATTGGATGGGGAGATAAACTACCAGAAATTGTGTTGGAGAAAATTTTTACTCATGCTGTGAATGAGGAGGGATGTATTCCTTTTCTTGTCCGGTGAGAACTGTAAATGCATACGAGTTTTCAGTTTGTCACGTGGTTAAAAGAAATTAAATATGACAATAATTATTCGTTTCAGAGCGTCAAAAGTCAGTCGTCTGTGGCGAAAGGTTGCGTCCAGCCCTAAAATGTGGACTTATGTAGATCTTTCTTCTCCTAGAGTAAAAGATGTGTATAGATCGGAAAGAAACTTGGTGTACTTTCTTGAAAGTCGGTTTTTTCATGCTAAACATCTTAACTTGGGTTTAAAAAATATATCTTGAAACTGTAACTTTCACCGAAGCGAATATTGTAGAATATAAGATCATAGCGAATGAATACTTTGTACAGGCGGATGGTCTGCTGCCTTAACAAATGGTGCGATAGATGTTCTGGTCCGGTGCTGCAAGGAACTGGAAAGTTTAGGAGTTTCCTCTTGTCAAAAACTGACTGGTCCTCATTTGAAAACCATTACGGAAACATGTGGTTGTCTGAAAAAGCTTGATCTCTCCGCTATCTCGGTGCGACAAATAAACAAATCAGAGTTCAATATTTGATTGTCCTTCTACTTTGTGTAATGATTTCTTTCCCAATTCGCTTTATGCAGTCAACGTACAACACAAAAACGGCAGTAGCAAATGCAGCCTTAACAGATGCAGCTGAAGCAATGGCATCACGAATGTCACATTTGTCTCTTGCGAACAACTGTTTGGCGAACTGCACGCAAATTGTATCTACCCTTGCGGTAATATTAATACTTCACAAATGGAAAATTTGTAATAATAAAATAAATTAATGTCTCAATGGCTCCGCGTTATGTACTGCAGGATCTTTGCCCGAATCTCGAGGTTCTGGATCTTTCAAACGTACATTCACCAAGAAGGGACACAATCGCAATAAACGTAGAGCATTTACAACAGGGTTGTAACTCGATCCGTATTCTCCGATTGACCAACTCGGACATAATGCTGAGTGAAATGTCACTGAAACAGCAGGTATGCACAGTTAATTTAACTTACGATTAGTAAAATTATTTTTAAACCGGATTTTTTTATATGATAATAAATATGAAGGTATCATCACCTGGATTTCCTCAACTGGAAGAATTAAGCATAGCCGTGGACCCCAAGAAATGCTCCGTAAGTTATATTTAGGCTTTGGTGTTGTGTTGTGTATCAAATATCCCCAAATTTACAGATACGTTGCATTTCATTCTCAAGTATACTTCTATTATCATGCAGGGTATGGATGACGGGGATCTGGAAAGAATTGTTAAGAATGCTAAGAAAATCCGGCTGTTGGATGTACGGGGCTGTGGTAAAATTAGTGATTCGGGATTGGTGAGAGTCCCAGCTTGGGATCTGGAACATCTTTACCTCTCAGGTAAATTGCGCTAAACATCTTTGCAACTCTTATTTAGGGTAGCTAACCCATATATGTTGTTGAATAGGGTGCTATGCGACTAAGTCTAGTGATGACGGGTTGGAGCTGATAGTTCGCAAGTGGCGACACAGCTTCAAAGAGATTGACTTCTCATGGACACCAAACGAAGACGCAATCAATTTAGCCATCAGTGCTCTTGCCGAACAAGATAGTGACAGTGAGCTCCCTCCAGTGAAAGTTTTGGATTTGTGTGGCTCTTCAGTGTCCTTAGATAGTGTAAAGAAAGCTTTGAGGACCTGTATATATTTAACCAGTCTTAATCTCACCTCCTGCAGAGCTCTTCCTCGAGGAATGAAAAGAAACTATCAAACTGTCGATGATGTTATCGCACTACGAGAGCAAATTATGAATGGGAAATTTGACGACAACCCCAACGACTAAAGGAAATTGAATCAAATCCAACAAATTGCAATATTTTCCGATGCAGCTTTTTCGTCTCCAATGTTTGTCACAGAAGAAAACGAGAAAAAAATGAACGCACGCAAGTGAATGTTGTTGGTATTTTTGGACATTGGATTGGATCGTGATTGTTCGTTGCTCCTTGTGATCTTTTACTGAGTCCGTTATTATACGTATGTCACGTCGTGCATCATGTTTTTTTTAAAAAATAACAGCACCATTTTCTGATCAAGTTTTAGGTAACGTAAAATAACTTAAGTTAGATATTATATGAATTCATACAAAATATTATATAAACTTTCAATAATACAGTAATATATGCTATACAAGTACGTCAGAAACACACATACGTAAAACCTACATAAAATACATTACGCAAATACTCTGATGAATAATACAAGTTTAATAATAATAATAATAACTAACGATTGCCTTAATTATAATTCAAAGTGCAAAAAAACAATATGCTGCACATTGCATGAAGCATAATTGTTTATGAATTATTGTGTTGTATGTTTCTTCAAAGGAAGTAAGGAACTAAGGAAGAGGAAAGTAAATTATCTTTATTGGATTTCAAGCTGGCAAATGTTGAGGAACAACTCGAACTCGATTAAAAAAATAATATGTACATATTATATGCATTAAATAGTGGCCTGCTATTAAACAATTAAGTCATTTAAGTATTTAATGGAGAATATTATTTGTCGTTCTGGTTCGTAGATGAAATACGTACATTTGAAAAGAAACAGTCTTTAAAATACAGCTTAAACACTATTTATACAAACAAAGAGAGAATGTGATTTATTTCTCTACATTAATTGTCAGAAAAAAATCATCTATATACTGCAACTGTAATACCTGTAAAAAGTATAAGAAATAATTCAACGAGATATATATATATGTAGCTTATATGCGTAATGTATACCAATATGTAGCTTTAATACATAAACATTTATATAAAGTAGATAGGTTGATTTTTTGATCATTGATTATACAAAGCTAAAGCTGTATAATATTGAAATGCGTAAGTATATCAGCATAATATGCGGTTTTGTGAATGTGACAAAGAATGTCCTTCACATCGTTGCGCGTTGCTTTTAAGACTTGTCTTGTTGATTGCAAATATTGTTCGAAAAATCTTTGATATTCTTAGGATGGAGAAAGCGCTTGTGAAAGAAAATGCTTAAAATATCGGATATTATGTTGAATATTCGGTAATGAAATGTCTAACTTGTTTCCTATTTTTAACTTTACCCGGATGCTATATATGCCCAATATATGTAAAACTTGTGTTTGAGAAGGAAATTTGATGTATAGATTGTATGCATGTGTTGTGTCGTATCTGATTTCGACGATTCATCAACATCATATGTGAGGTCCATGTGCTTCATCCATAGATTTCATGGCTGTCCTGCAGTTTTGACGTACACGACTCTTTTCGTTACATATTACATATCCCGGTATTTGGATGAACGACATTGATGTCTTTGGTGCTTTCTTACACATTCATTATGAGTGGTAGCAAGAGAAAGTAGGGGAATAAGCAAAAGTGATGGAGTTTCATGTAATACGTACTTTCACCCAAGTCTTGTATGTATTCCCATTAGGAGAAACGTGCGAAATAGGGGAAAGGCATTTCTGACTAATATGTAGTAAAATATGAATGGTCGGGCAATATGTAGCAGCGAGTGTGAGTAAGACCATAATACAATACGAACTGATTCACCTGAAGTGGAAAATGCCAATAATGCCAGAAATTAATCTTTTTTTAGTTCATGTATTTCATTTCTAGGTATCAAATAAGTATAAATTAAGCTTTTTAGGAGTTTCAAAATTAATTGAATTATATCATCGTATTCTTACAGCATAAAACTTACAAAAAATGAATGTTGATACAAAATAGCAGAAATTAAGCTATTTAGTCACAATTGACTGAACCAGAGTTAGGTTTACAGTGAAAGTAAACCGTATCGTAATAAATGTATTCAGTCATACATTATCAGACAAAGAAATTGAAAGTTGAGATATATTCTAAAAGCATTCCAACTATAGGAAACAATTTGCTGATTCATCTTACTCGATTGTCAGTATATTTGAAAGATGTTCATTCAATGAATTTGTTCCCGTAATAAAGGACATGTAATTGTGAGCTAGAGACTATTTCCAATTAGTGAATTTACATAATGCTTTTACGATATTAATGCCCAAACTATCTCAACTTGACATTTCCCTCAAATTCTTCTTTGATCATCCCAATTTCCACTCTTGCTTCAAATTATTAACACAAACAAAAGACTAACGTGTATGTATTTTAATAAAATACATTAGGATTTTACGTATGAAGCATAAAATGTTGAGCAAAAATTAAGAAACGGTACAGAAAAAGGTTTACTAAGCTATATTAATTAGACAGGTGTGTATGTATAATTCAGTAGTTATATACAAATAGGCAAGTATTATTACAACTAGAAGTAGCTTGAGATCCAGTTCATCAAATAAATTCATTATTGTTTTCACCCTACTACATTCACTGCTGCTGCCTGCACAGCCTCTCATTTATATGGTAAGTGTCTTATTTCTTTTCTTTGTACATACACAGAAACAAAGCCAAGACATGAATATTATCACATATGTGTAATTAGTTGTGTAGTTGTAGTTCCATTTGGAATACTGGTGAATTTTGGACTTCTGTGTACATTTACTTTTCACTTTTCAGCAGCTAAAACCTATCTGATACATGGTCATTAATTAATGATAGAAACAGGCGGCTGTTTTATGAATTAATTCAATATCAAGTAATAGTATGGTTATTGTGTGAATTTTCAACGACTGCTTGTTATCAGCTACATACTTTTGATTTCTTTTTAACTTCAAAAGAAATATTCTGTTGGGGATCTTGAATAGGAATGGTATAAAATGTAGTTTATAACTAAATGGGTAACTCTCAATTTAACTACGCTAACTATAGGATCTCGACTCATCTCGTATTAAACAAAACTGGGATTCTGCTAATCGTAGCAATAACAGACTCTGACGAAAAAAGTACAAATACCAACTCGTCCCATCCATGTATTCAAAAAATCACAACACTTCCTTCTAAAACTTGGTTCTATTCTAAAATTTTGCTAGACAGTTAATGACGGATTCCTCGTCATCGATCAGCATCTGACTTAGGGACATCACGTCTTCTCCGTAAAGCTCTGCAAGAAGACGAGCCTCGACGAACTTCGTTACAATGATCACGATGAATCTGCCAGTCATCCCTTTGACATTCCCTACCACAATATCGTGCTTGCTGTAAGATTCAAAGAAAAACATTTTAACCAATGTTATTTGATAATAATGGTAATTCAGAAACAAAAACAAGCCAACTAACCTGACATCTTCCACACATGGCGAATTCTCGCGGTTCGGATTCAATAGCAGTACAGGGAGCATAATGGCACTCAAAGAAGTAAAAGGAGGGAGAATCACGAGATATCAGTTCACCTTCGGTTGTGTAATACGCTCGGGAACAAGGCGCGCTTCCAGCATTTCGTTGCTACAAGTATAGAATAAAAACTTTTATTAGTAACTTTTAAATTATAAATAATACTTAATACTTTGAGTTTCAGTTTGAAACCTAGAGTACCTCTTCAGTCTCATTAGCAAGTAGCTGAGTTATAGCTTTCCAATACAACGAATTTTCCCCTTTCCTTCTTTCACTTTTGTCTTCGCGAGGTCTCTGGGGCTCATCTAACTCATGGTCACTTAGCATATTATCTTCTTCATTTCCATTTTGAGGAATTCTTCGTCTCCTATCCCAAAAATGACTTTCTGAAGAACGACTCTGAAGAATTCTGTCTTGCTCCGACTTAGATACCCACTTCGGCACCAGCGTCAAATTATCCATACGATTATCCATAGTTATTCCATTTAAATGACGGACTTCGTAGCCTGGTTCTACAGCACCATGATGATGTTCCCTGTATTATGCAGATCACAAATTATGTCAAAACATTAGACAAACAAGCTATAGACTGCACACGAATGTTTTACATGAGCTCCAGAGAGTAACAACAAGTCATTGTAAGTCTATTACCAAAGAATATTGTGCAGAGGAATTGGGGAAGAGGATCCTTTACTTTTGGGATGACCCATAGCAATTACCCGTATTCCATCACCATTTCGGTCAATTTCTAACCGAGCGTCAAATTTGTAATCATGAATTAACCTATAATTCAAGTAATGAGCAAAAATCTGGTCAAAACAAACTGTCATTTCGTTTCTTTTTCATTTTTCCCACGACCACAAAAATAACATGTTTTAAATTTACTTACGGAATGTCAACTTCATCAATGAGGGCGTACTTCGTCTAGAAACAAAGAAACCAAAGACTCTACTTACATGCCCGTTTCACTTTATTCGCGATATGATAAATAAATAATAGTCGCTGCAAATAGCACTTCAAAAATTCATAAATAAATCGAACTTACCTTCCCCACTGCCGTCCCCAATTTGACTATTCCTAGTCGCACAGTTTTTTGATCCTCTGTTGTCTCAAATAGCTTCATGTTTAAAAAACTCAAAGAGTATTCACTGGTCGAATCACAGCACAGTTAATATGAATGCAAGAAACCAAACTAAACAACGCCTCCAACGGTCTCCTCCTTCCTACGTCTAATCTTCTTTGGTTGCTCACGTCACAATGTATTTTCATTCAACCTCAAACTCGTCAATTAATTGAAAACAGTTCCACAGTCACCGTCAATTCTTACGGTGCTGATTATTCAATTCCGGAAGGAAATCCGTCCCACTCTTCTCGCATTCAGTATGTTCAATGTTGACCACCTTGTCGAGGAAATTATATTCGTTAAAATAAGGATATTCTCCAATCCAATCCCCAAAAAGTACTATGAGACGACGATGAGTACTACTGGCTTCGTCTGTGGCGTGCCATCCAACGAAATGTATCAAGGATCTGTTATCAATATCAAAACATAGACAGAATGAATGAAAGTATGTAGTAGTGGGAAGGAATGATGATTAGCATAATATTATTTGCAGCTAATCTAACGCTGCGCTGCCTCAAGCAGATACGACAGTTATTGAGAATAGATAAGAAAAATGCATATAATATCCTAATTTCATGCGCATTTTCATATTTTTGACAAACACCGTACAATCTTTATCCAATCAGAGAACAACTCGAACAGCATGTATCATCATGACTATATGACATACGATGGATCATGATGGATCTCATTTCTATGAAAAGTACGTGTATGCGTATGCATTCACAAAACTACCGTACGATAAAACTAACAACGACATTTGTTCCTCAAACTTTGGGATGTAAATTCACACCAGCATTTATAACATTATTGGTTGGATTTAATAATTTGTGGTACAACAAAAAGCACATTTGCGAACCACAAATTAGAAGAAAAGAATTGCTACTAGTATTAAATCATCAATTGAGTGATCCTTATCAAATACGTGTAATAAATTAGCATTAAATGCACAGCATGAATGTAATACAATTTTTCAAGTAATGCATAAAAAACTCTTATTATCCTAATGTGCCTTGCCTTCCCGTCTCATTTGTAACTTTCGTGGATAAACGGATAAACTTAACTAAGTACTCCCACCAGGCACCGTGATGATTCACCTTTTTACCGAGATGAGAGTTGATGTAGGGCTTCATACTTGACGAAGCTTTTTATCCCCCAAAATTAAAAAAGCGGCCTAAATATTCTATCCCCGTTATTAGCACTGTGGCCTAAATACCTTCAAAAATTAACTCAACTGCAGCATTTCATATCATGTATAAGTCAATAAGTAAGATAGGTGAAGCAAGTTCCATAATTAAACTCTCTTGCTTGCCAAAGATTACTTCATTGCGAAGGTATAAAATATGGATAAACACGTAATGAAAATGTATACTGTGAGCTGGTTTATTTAAATGTAACATAACATTTCACATGTTTTTATGCATTTTGATTATGAAGATACCATAACTCATATTCATATCATACATAGGATTCTATGCAGGATGATAGGATGGATTGTTGCAGTTCCTTAACCAAACAATTTATGATATTCTCAATTAGAGACATGCCACTAAGTACTTACGACTTAATTTATATTTACCGATTTTGGCTTCACCCTCACATACATAACAAGGGAAATTAGGCCTGGCCTAGGTTATGAATAAAAAAGTCATGCATGCATTTGCCAGATAAGGATAGCTAGCGCGATCTTCTTTAGGTATATCTTTATACAAATAAAACAAGATCTCCTTTTGCAACAATACCTATGCATCCTATCCTTATGATCACGCTCATTACTCTTTTGCACGTGTCTTTCTTAAACTTAAACTATTACTATTTAATGTTGTATTACAACATGCATATTGAATATAAAAAAATTAATGATAATAATAGATCGTATTCGTATTTTTTTGGTACAACTTTTACCGCATCACAGGTTCAAGGTGTATAGAAAATGCACGGCTTTATGAACATAGACCACGGTTTTTGCTTCTGGGTCTGGGTCTTTACAGTCGCTTAATATCGAGGTCAAACCGTAGATGAAATGTATACTGACTACTTTTGCTATTAATCAAGTACCACAACTACTAACCAGTTGTTGTACAGGGCGATGTCTATATTTAGTCATCTTATTGGCGTTAATGGGATTTAACAAGCCTTTGTTGTCTCTGTCTTGTTACTCTTGTTTTACTGATTTGGCATCATCATCATCATAACTTATGTTGAACTGTGTGACTGTGTGAAACTAGCTGTAAAATGTTATAATACTCTGATCCCATACAATTTATGCATCATATTATGAATATGTGTGTATATGACGAGCAATAAAAGTTGATTATAAGTTTACCAGTTCAGTTACAGTTGTGTGTGTGTAAGACAGGACAAATAGCCAGTCAATGGCATGGAAGTCTAAAGTTGTGCACTTTAACGTTAGCTTCAAGAAACTGTACAACTATTTGTAGTATGGAATAATATGGATATGCCTAATGCCTATTGATATGCTATACTAAAGTCTCGCCCAAAGCATGTCAAAATCTATGAAATCTTCAAGAGAACACCCTTCTTTCCAAGTGGTTTTGTTGAAGTCATGCGATCAGCGAAAACAAAATAGACATCAATTCATTGATCCTTTCACTGTATGGAACTCCACATGTTTTTTCGCTGAAAGTGTCATACTCATAATTCATGGAGATTCTACGAATTACAATGACAATTTCAGGAAAAACTATGATTCATCTATGGCACACAAACAAACACACAGCAACACTAAACCGCAGCGCAATGTGCCACCGAAACCACGATCAATATAAACAACCACACAACAGCGTACGTAATAATATCCTACGTCACGCATGCATTTTAACAATTTTTAACAATTACAACACATGCTGAGATAAATACCTGGTCTAATTGATATTCAAGTAAAAGTACACACTGTGGGTATGATGCCTATAGAATTTTAAAAGTCGTCCACGCACTAATTGGCCACGCCATAACGTACACACTCATGTGAATTGTAGTTTTGAGATAGTAAAAAAATTACAAACGTTCCTCATGCATTTACAATAGGACAATAGAGGATATGGACTGCAGCAAGTTTGGCAGTTAACACGTAGACCAAAAACGCATAATGATTTTCATGCAAAGCTAATAATGTGCATGCGACACAGAAAAAAGCTATTTGCCCGACAAACGACAACACTTTACTACCGATTCCTTTGTGTGGTGAAATGACTACAAATTGCAGATATACATATGTATTTCATCTATTCTCTGAATAGTTTCATTGAAACCGCAGAAAATAAAGGTATTGCGTAACTCCACAAGTGAGAGAGTTTTTTGAGAGAGTGAAAAAGAAAAAGCTAATTGTGATGGTTGGTAGCTGAACCGCATTATTTAGTAAATAGGCAAAGGTAAGCAAGAGAATGTTATATTCGTCACACAATATAAATTTACCACGCCACACACATTTGCATGTAATTTTCATCTGACGATGTTATTGATTCTCTGAATATTTTAGATACTTTCAGAGATGCAATCCAACTTGATTATTTTTTTTCTTTATCCATTGATTTCTACCGATCCTCTTCACACTAATTATCACATCACCAACTTCAACTTTGCTTTCAGATGATGATGGATCGTACTTCGTAGTAATTCGTTTTTGGTTAAATGAGACATCATGCCATCCCATGCTAATGGTTATTTGCTCTTTTTCTCATCAATGAGTTGAAACGGTACATCACAAAAATGTTTCGTGTGTGGTACCCGTAAATTAAAACGTGAATATGTGTAACAATATTTGCATATCACGCAATCCCTCGCCAATCCACCGTAATAAATGACAATGGTCTCCTTGAGTGGGATTATTTAATAAGAACAAAAACATTCCCAGGAGCCTACTTACCCCTCAGGTTATCGTAAATGTATTACTCATATTAAAAAAATTATTCAAACATATAGTCACAACATTATTTAAAATATTATGCCACGTAGGCATGCTCAAGAAAGTAGCTATTTTCGTTCACATCCATGGGAAAAATATATTTTTTCTGTCAGTAGCACACAAAACAATGTATACCAAACCTAGTCATCGTCATACGAGTTAGTTTAGAGCAAAAGTTTAGTCAGATTAAAATGTGTAAGGTAAAAGTAGAGCATCCGGGATCTAAATACAGTAATAAAGGTAATATTTTCTTGCAACTTTTACAAGCAAGTAGTACACTCTCAACGGAGGCAACCACGCTGCACATTATTATCCCAATTGAAATATATTCAAGTTACTTATGTTGCCGCCTACGTTACATGATTACATGCACCCACAAATAATGATCATCATCATAGACGATGACTGACTACTGTGATATCTTATTTCCCTCACTCATATCCGGCACCTTTACGGTTTTGTCGGTGTCATATCCGTGTCACGCTTTACGGTTCATAGTTTACTTAATTAGGTCAAGTAGCTCAAAGCTAAAACTAGTCATTACTTATTCGAATACTACTAATTTTATACTCTTTCAGAGTGTTACAGCATCGTTGCGTGACTTGAACAATCAAAATCCGCCACTACTCGGGTGATAACATTGCTGGAAAAAGGTGTGTATGTGTACGTCACAAAAAATTGGGGTACACACGGCACATGATAAAGATGTCAAGTGCACAAGAAGCCACAGCAAATGAGAACAGGATGAACTTGAAACTATGAAACTAACAACCAGCTACCGAGTGCAGCCATTAGTGCTCCTCCCAAACTCATTCATGGACACATACTTCTTCGAAAAAGATAACTCTGTACCTTCATTTCATGGATCTTTTTTGTTTCGCTTCACGTAAAACTTGCTTCTGATGTTTCATGAAGCCTGAGTGATTATTCATTCCCATGTCGATAATGGAACACCTTCTAATAATAATTAGGCTAAACGATAAACTTTCTGCACATTTGCAGTCCCAGTAATTACGCTGCAGCTGCATTCCTTACCCTGAGTATGTGTACGTTCCAAGTAATTGTCCTCTGGTTCGTTCACATCCATAAATTCACTCCTCCAATTATCCCTTATTCTACCAGCACTGTTTTAACAAACCACAGGATTCACTTCACCAGCAAACCAGACTGAAATATTCTCACAGTGGAAAAAAAGGCATTCTAAATGAGTGCCTAATTCTGAAAGTTGGTTGACTTGACAGACACATGACGTTTACAGTACTGCACCACCATTCCGAGTATAAGAGGAGAGACGAAAAGCAACGGATTAATAATGATGCCAAGATGCTAATAGAAATCCAACGTTACTCTTATGACAGAAAGGTAAGTAAAGCATGATAGCAGCTGCTTGCTGATGATGATGACGATGACTATGACTAGCAACAAGGTACTAGTAGGTACCGTACCATAACTTCTGTAGTCACCATTAGCCAAAAGCAACAAAGACTGTGTTCGTCATTTGCTTTACAGAAGAGACCAGGCGAGGACAAGACGCGAAGACGTTTTTACTGACCAAAGTCGAGTAAAGCTCTTTTTTCTTGCCTTAACATTTTTCTGAGCATTGAACTGAGCCATCCATCTAATCTCATTCGCATGGCATCATCATCATCAACAACCAGTACGAACACACAAGAAAAACCACTAAAAACGTCTTGAAAACTGAGCATGTAATAATGTTCATTGTGCTACATTCTCTCAAACCTCTAGCTTGGCTGGCTGATGCCTCGCCTCGGATATTATTATGGTGATGGTGAGATGATGATGATGGTGTGCGCTAGAATTGCTAAAGTAGTACCTTCCAAAGCCAGCAAATACAAGACGGGTATATGCCCAGCAGAGTCATTCAATCTACTTCTTCACAGTGAAATGACTCGCAAAACATCATCACCTCCATCAACAACCATACCAATGTATCATCCTCATATTCCTCATCCACCTGAGCACAAAAGAAAAGAGGATTTTTCAGTCAGTCCCCGTTTCAATTTTGTTCTTCTCTCGCTCCCTTCCCTCGTTCCTACAGGTTGAGTTGAAAATGTTGCAAATACAAAGAAAGGAGTGAGCGCACAGTGCAAACGGGCAATAAACTAGTAAAAAGGAGGCAAAAAACTAGGCAAGCTTGCAAGCAGGTAATAACGGGATCGAAATGGAAAACTTTTCACTTCTGCTTCAACTCAAGCCACAGAAATGAGCCTTAACAATCTCCTTCTTAGTTGATTCTCGCTTATTATACCTTGGAGCTACGCAATAATGCAATGTTACATCATGCAAAAAGATTTTTTAATCCACCTTAACCCTTCTCTCCTCACACACATCAAACTGTGAAGCTGTTGGAGCAAAAGTGTGTAAAGCTCTTTTACTTTTTCAAGCACAACATGACATTCATCCTATCCTCTCTCTCAAGTTTTAATTCTATCTATCTCATCGTGCACTCATTTTTTTCAACCCTTTTTCTTTCTCCTCGCATCTCTTTTGCTTCTTTAAGCAGATCTCGTAATTCATTTCTACTTCGTGTTAGAGAGCTTACCTATGCAATTGTGTTCCACAAAAATTATCCTCCTTGTTCTCTCACTGTCATCTTTTTTTACACGATGAGGAGATATCCTTGCAGCACAAAAAGGATCATAGTCGCTCTTTCCCAATAAAAATTGTGTGCAAGTCTGAAAAATTCTAAAGGGACTACGCGGTCAATCCTTTCCGCTTTTGTCTTATTCTGCAATGCATTTCTGCATCCTGCAACTTATAAGCTTGTACAGTTTTTTTCTTCATTTTGCAAAACAACACGACTTGAACAAGCTTGTGAACACCACTGCAGCCGACTTGGACTTTGCCACAACACAACCATATCGATAATGTGAAGCTCCATTCTTAGTAATTGTAATCAGTTATCATCATCAAGACGACTACAAAGAAAGGCAGACATGCATGCAAGAAAAACGTAGAGATCTAAGTAAAGCCTTTTGTTAGTGTTTGATTTTTCCTGTTACTTGCCATTATTTTTCTTGCAGTTTTGTCTTGTCTTCTTGTGGATGTGATGATGTCTATCCTATTATCTTGCTGTTTGGCTGTAAAGCCATCCTTCCTCCACCATATATTGATGGTGGTGGGTATAATATTGCAAATAATAAAATATTATGATGATGTGTGGTGCTGGTTGGTGGTATGGATATAAATGAAGCGTCGTGTGAATGTTCTCTCAGTTTGTGAGAAACGAAAACAGCATCAAAAAAGGAGAGATTTAGGTTAACTTGAGAGAAGAGAATGAAGGATGCAAAAGAATTGTATGTATGCTGGCAATCATAAAAAATATATATTATAAGTCAAGACAAGCAAGTCAAACAAAGATACACAGTTATACAGACTTCCGTAATGTTTGTCCCTAAAACTCTCTCACTTTATCTTACACAACAGCAGAAATCCTATACGACTAACCACCGCAAAAACCATCAACGTGAAGTAAATAGTGATAATAATAATAATAAACATGTAATACGAAAAATAATAAAAATAACGCTCACAAGTCAAAGGAAAGATATTAATGCCACGTTTAGACATAAACATGAGCAGTGTAGCATGAGCTACTAATTTTTTTATTAGACACAAAATAACAATCAAAATGGACGGAGTGGCGCACGACGACACGATATCTGATGTAAAAAGTCGGTGGTGGTAAAGGAAATGGGAAGTGAATAGAGACCTCTCAGGTGATACAGGAGACGAGATGAAGGAGACAAATATAAGCAAAAGTTTGTTTAACTATTTAAAAATATATATGTATATATGTACTTGTAACTTGCATGCTACGCTCAAATCCCTCGATAAACTACTGCATAGCATTGTAATAGGGTTAAATAAGCGGAATATTTTATAGAGACTGCGCATGCACAATTTATCCATCTTAACGACGAATTGCGTAACGAAAATGCACAAGACGTGATATGCAGCTGTCATTAATGTTTAAAGAACAAAAATCTATATCATTTTGTCATTAATCACAATCACGTACCTAATCTAGTAGCATTAGGGACGCTGTATGTGTATGAATGCCATACATTCCTACTGATTATATGAGCTTGGTTGATCATCATCATTATCAAGTATTCTCGTGAAGAAATCAAAACAATAAATGTGCAACTCTGAGTGTACGTATGTTATGTCATGTACATGACGAAGATGATGACTGAAAATGAGTGAATCACTTATTTTCAACAGTAGCTTTAGATTTTTGTCAGAGATAGTGTGATGAGCTACATTTGAAAAAAATGCTTAAGAAATAACATCTTTGTGGTTTAGAGATTGAGTTATGAAATGAGTGGACATTAATATCGTACTTGATGTACGGTATGGAAGAATGGGATGGGAAACTAAAAAAAATTATAGTATTTTGACAAACATTCAATTCACAGGGGACTTGGCTGCATGTTAGGAAATAGGAGACGCCAAACATTTATCCTTATTCCTAGTCGAGTCGAATTACTCAAACCTTCAGCATGCAGATTTAAATTTAAATTTAAAATCCGCACGTATGCTATTTTTTATAAAAAAAAAGTATTTCCTTGGCCGAGTTTACAACTAATTGGGAGACGCTCGTCGCGTTAATGTTTGACGAATTTTGAAAGTTTACATTGTTTAAATGTAATCTTATCAATCTTCGCGTCAGATTACTTTTTGATTTCAGAACCTAATACATACACGGATTATCTATATATACATTTTTAAAAAATCCCTACACCGTGAATCAACGCCAGTTGGCTGAGTTGTCTGAAGTGGAGCTATGGAAGACAGTCCCAGTAGTGGGTAAATGGTAAATTAAAAGCGTTTTTCTCTTAATGCAAATTAAGCATAGTATGTTATAAAATATATTTTACAAACGTTCTCGAATTTTTATAAGTCTCATAATCGGATGAAGATTGTCTTGGACTCTCAAGTCATATCACTAGATACGCATGAACATAAATCAGCTTTGTCGCTAACTACATATCACACCAGCAGATCCCGAACCAATGACGAGTGCGGAAATATTTAAGTAAGTACCTACTTGGTACACACAGTAATACATCTAATATGCCATCAACATGAAATGAAAATAAGGATATTATGAGTGAACGAATGCGCAGCTAAAAAAATTATCACTTGCGTTTGACAAAAAGACGGCAATATCAGCTCAAAATGTGTTTTACCATCAATCACATTGCCGTTATTCCAAATATTCCACAAGCATACCTAAACATTTTAGTTATTCATACTTATGCATTTATACATAGTACACAAATCTGTTGGAAAAAAACTAATATCAATCCAAGCTAGAAGAGGCTTATGAAGTCGTGAAAAGCATAAATGTATGTAATAACAACCTCGGATCTACAAAGGATTTACCAAATCATGAATATACCCCATTACTCATTCAATGAATTAACGGTGCAGCACATAAGCGGTACAATATTATAAGGCAAATTCAACCAATTCAAGTTTGACCTCAGCCCTTTTTCGGCTTTGAAATTATCAGCCAGCAGAATCTGTTTCGTACATGGAGCACAACAGAAACAGACTTTGAGTAAAGCATATATATTTTTTGTGTTCGGTAGGCTTGGCAGAAGAGAATGTTTTCTAGTCTGATTAACGGAATGCCAAAAANGACCTCAGCCCTTTTTCGGCTTTGAAATTATCAGCCAGCAGAATCTGTTTCGTACATGGAGCACAACAGAAACAGACTTTGAGTAAAGCATATATATTTTTTGTGTTCGGTAGGCTTGGCAGAAGAGAATGTTTTCTAGTCTGATTAACGGAATGCCAAAAATGCAATAAAAATAGATGAAATGTTTGACAGATTTAAGTGCACATTTGCTACTCTTCGTATTACACCATTGCCGAAGCAAAAATCATGGAAAAATGTGACGTTACCTGATGAATATGATGCGTGAATCTTTAGATTAATCTATGTCATATGAAATTATAATTTCAAATTTTACCCTTCTCTCAAAGAAGATCAGCAAATTGCGATGTATTTAGGAGGTCAAGTAACTCTTCTAAACGAAATACAGTGACAGAGCTAAGTAAATGGAACGGAAACGGAACTGTGCGCTTTGATGTTTATCAAAAATGATGATGAAACATTAAGCACCTTTGTCATTTGTAATTTGATGCGACTACGCGGCATCCAATACACAAATCCACTGAATTATTTAATCACTTTATTTGAAATCCATAAAGTTCACTCACCATAAAATTCTTGGCTGACCCAAATTCCGAATTATTCCAACTTCTAATATTCTGCTACTCCGTGAATATCCAATTATTAGTTTAGCATCTGTCTACAGATTAAACCGTACAGCTGTGAGAAAATAAAATTAATTACAGCACCACACTCTCTCACAAAAAATAAAACCACACTTGTGATAGTCACTTTTGCTCAGTTTTCTCAAATGTCAAAATTCATATAGATATCCCCTTCCTGAATGATAAAGTTACGTAATACAACAATCTTTCCAGTGTATTCCCTTCCACACTTTCTGGAAACTGGACAACGTGGGAAAATTGCCTTTCTTTAGTTTCCCATGCTCACTAGTGAAAGTAAAAGCACCACAACATGCACGCACTCTTTTCAACTCTTGATTATATGGTACATATGGGAATAGTACATAATTAGCTAGCCACAGCAGAATCTCGATTTTTCAATAAGTTTTCGTTCAAAGGAAGCGCATGGTTGTGTTTTTTATTTTCGAATTTATTAAACGTACTGATATCAAAGAGTGGTTTTATTGCTATGTTCTTCAGGCGTTTTCCAAGAGGCTATACGGCCACAGGCATGCAAAATTTCTACATTGTTTACTGATGGTTTGATGGTATTGAAGTAGTATATTGGCACGCAAGGGGAGGAAGGGAAGGATAATTATTTTTTTGAACATTGCGCACTCCCCATCCATATCCATCCACACTTGTAACAAACTCGAAGAAGCCAGCAAGCAAATAAGCGACCACACCACAAGACATAAAACTTTGTTACTAATTAATTAAACTTCATCTTTCTTTTTCGGATATTAAACCGTTTGTACTTTACGGATTTTACGCTTCTGCTCTTCCCCGTAGCGAGAATCTTTCTCCCCCTTCTGCATTGCAGGTCATGGAATTTTAGTTTTCCAGAGAGGAGCTTTACTACTTGACATGAATGAAGTTTTATTTGCCTTCCGGAATGAACGTTATGAAAGCCCCTTTCACAAGGAAAAATACGGAAAAGAAAAAGGCATGAGAAGATATCGCTTTCCTTTTATCTTGTGTTCTAGTAATATTATGGGCTATTCTTGGAAAAACTACTTCGGAAATTCCATGAAGTGATGCTATGAATAGGATTTTCCTTATATACTTTTTCTCGGTGTACTGAATTCACTATATTCTGGAGCTTTCGGTTTTGACTATAGGTCTATGTAAGTAGTTGTATAAGCTTAAAAAATTGTTAGGCGATGGTTTGACAGAAATTCATATTCTCCTTTTGTTTACTGCGGTTATTCTAAACGCTTGGGTTACAAAAGGCCGTAATAGCCAAAGTCGCAAATTTCAAATGTAGCTATGTATGTTTGCAAAAGCAGCCAGTGTAAAATTATTTATTGCGTTATTACATTAGGTGGATTGAACGTGAGGGGTACACATGATATAAAATCATAAACTTGTAAAAGTGTCCAATGTTCTATGATCATGAGAGCTCACAACTGTCCAGAGAGCACTGACCGATTTTTGAGGTCAGGAAACATTCGTCTTGGTGGAGGGAAGTAGACCGGACGAATTCCACTCCGAGGTTTATACGGACCTCTGCAAAGCGTGCTGTGAAGTTGAACCTCGTCAAACCATTTGAATCTACAAAAAAATAAAGTGGAGCATGTGAGTGAAGTTCTTCTGGTCTAGTGACATTATTTGAGTTGGTGAGGATGAGGATAGTTCAATAAAAAAAGCTTTCAGTGAAGAAATGTATGTGTTGCGAATACGGGTAGTGTCGGCGTTGCTTTTCAGGTATCAACCCAGTAACAGCACACCACGTCTCTCGTCGCAGCCATTGATCGTACAATTCGCTGACAAAGTTTTGGTATCCAACATTGTACGGGTCCATCAGGCTCTAGTTCCAAAGACGGAGAGAAGCCTATTTATAATACAATGTCAAACTTTATATGTGCAGTGGAGTTTCTACGTTTATTGGATTTTTGCGATATTTCGGTGCAGATTTTTGGTGACCACGACCAGTAAGGGTTATAAAAGAAACAAAAGATTCGTGATTTTTAAAATGATAAAGATATGAGAGAACACAAAATGTGAAACAAACTCCAAACATTTGCGATAAAGCAAAGGTAATAAAATGGATCCTCGTAGGTACAATATTCCATGACGATACGTTAACGGGTGCTCATAGTGCAATGCTTATCCATTTTCCATATTCCTACATTTCCTCCACACGCTTAACACTCCACGTGTTCTGCCACGGGTGTATAATATAGTGTACCTACAAATAGATCAATGACTTCATCAAAACAACGTATTTCCTCCGGGTGCATTTTTCTCAATAGTTTCCAAAATCCAACTAAAATTGCAAATGCATTGCAGGTTTTCTTGTAACTGCTGTCACTTTTTTGCATAAGATAAAATACCTTAGATTAAACCATGTTTACCACAGAGTTTGGCATGTTGACAGGAAAAGGAAAGCTGCCTCCCCTCTTGCACAAAAGCAATCAGACGGGTTTAATCTATCCAGGAAGCTATTTCGTAAAAGCTATAATTTCTCAAGAGGAATGGAAAGGTGCAAGTAA
>JAHZNA010001505.1:0-10065 GCA_027743935.1 Sinodicranocentrus sp. ZH6
GGTGTGTTTTTGCCTGACGCTATGAATCTAGCTGGCGCGGTCAGTGGTCGACTAAGCAAGTGTGCGGATGGGCAAGGGAAATACTCGTTCGTTTTGGACAAGCCTGCTGTTGAGTTCATGTACGTTCCTGATACTCCTGAAGTAAAGAACGTTTGGAGTATCTACTTGACGCCGGAGGAATGGAAGTACATTCCACCTCCAGTTCCTCCAGTATCCCCTCCAGAGCCAAAGAAGGAGACAAATAAAAACAATGGTGGGCTACTGGGTCTTGGAAATGGGGTTGGTGGAAACCCGAATCAGGAAGTGGCTGGAGTGAAAATCACTACGAAAAAGTCTACCGCCTTTATTCCACAGAACATTTCCATTGATGGGATTGTCATTCCAGTGGATATGACTGGGAGTATAAAGTACGTGCCGATGGTTGGACAGCTGACCGCTGATAAGCCCGACATCCCTATGAAAATCATCGTGACTAAAAGGCCAAAGGACGCTCCCAAAATCAAAGGTTTTGTTGTCACTTTATTTGTTCCAAAAGGATTTCCTCAAGGGGACGCTATCGCTGGGCAACTGACTTTGGATGATGCACAAGTTTCTGGGCAGTTCAAAGTTGCTCAACCGCAGCAGTCTCATATTTGGACCACTGGCCAGCAAATCTGGGTACCTGAAGGATTCGGTGGGACCGTTTCTTCTGGTGCTGCTGCAGCTAAAGGTAAAAGTGCTCTTGGCGTCGCCGAGGAACCTGTTGATGCACCTAAAAAACCGAGCAACTACAAATACGGAAGGAGTTTTGAGGATACTCCGGAAATGAAAGAGAATGTTGCTGCAGTACTACCCCACGAGTACACTTCCGGCGTGTATTACAAAGCCTCTACTTCTCCAGAGCCAGTGTTCGTTCCGAAGAATGGAGCTGAAGGGACTTTCACTCCAGATGACACAAAAATCGCCCCTGAAAAGGGATTATTTTTCCCTCCACAAGCTCAAATCACTTCATACCTTATTTTAGACAAGGCTAATTCGATTCCTAAAGGCACGCCTGGAAAGTTCACGTCAACCCTCAACGATGGGTCACCATCTAAAGGATTCATTCACGGGAAATTAGGGGAGACCTTTGAGACAAGTCCAGGGGCCGAAATCATGCCTGGATCTGAGAGAACCGAAGTAAAAGAAGTTCAGCAAAAGAACTTACCTCCTGCAGCCAGCATGATTCCACCAGAGCAACTAAAGCCAAAAAAGAAGCCTCTGAAATATGCTTTAGTCGATGTCGGCGGAGGATTTAAAGGGGTGATAGTTGAAGGAGCTGAATCTGGCGATGACGCAAACAACCCAATCTTCCGTGAATTCCTTCACTACAGGGCGAATCATGATGGAGATGTTAATCCTTGGGGACAAGTTGTTGTCATTGATCCGATTTCCCGTACCCAAGTCGCAGGGCAAGCGAAAGCGAAACCAAGCCCCGCTCCCAGTGGCCCAGGGGGTATTTTCGGTGGAATCTTCCAGCTCGGACTGGGCGTCATCAGCACTCTAGTTAACGTTGTAGGCGGAGTTTATGGGTCTGTACTGGGCGGTTTCAGTCTTTTAAACTGGGAATACCCTCAAATATCCGAGATCACGAACGGGGAGAAGATCGATCCAATCAAAATCGGGGACCGAACCAACATCGCGTCCATGATGGACTTTAGAATGTACCTCCTCAAGAAATATACTTGTAAGAGATCTAAAATTGATGGAAAATTGATTCGGCTATTTGTTCCTTTGGGCGCTGAGCAATTCCTGGATTTTAAGACGCAAGCAAGACCAAGACAAGAGTGGTTGAATAATGTAGTGGCTAGTGGGGACTCGATGGTTATTCCTCAGAGAGAAGGGATTGTTGGTCAGTTTGCTGCTCATTACGAGATCGATATCAACACTGTGACTCCATTTGCTAGACCTGCTGGAACTGGAATGCCTAAAGGTTCACAGACGGCTGCTAGCACGAAAAGTACCAGTGATTGGAAAACATCTGCTCCATTTGACGAGTGGGGTGATGAGCACGCATGTGATGAAATTGAACTAGACCAGCTTCCTGCTGCACAGGCTATAACAAGTATGATGAATGATGGAGGACCTACTGGAGTAGACTTGGGAATGCAACTCGTTGCATCTGTTGGAAATGAAGTGAGCTATCCTCAAGTGGCGAAAAAGCTTTTGACAAACATTATGGCAAAGCAGGCTGACAAAAAATCGGCAGGACAAGGGAACGGAGCTTCAAGTACTGACCTGCTAGGTGGGATCAATAATCAGGTTAAGCTTACTACTGGGAAACTTGCCGACCTTCAAAGTAAGAATCTTACTGATGCAGAGGCTGGTGGAGAAGTATCGAGGTGGAGGTGGAGCTAAAGGAAAAATAAAGGGCAGAACTTTTAACGAGGAGCCAAGTGAGTATTATTTTTTTTAAAAAAAACAATCATTACTATCAACAAAAATTACTACATTCATTATAATGTGGATTGCAAACTTTTCCTGGTCTCTTGTTTTTTAAGTTGTAACCAGAGAACACTCCAAAAGCTTACCAGGTTGGAAGACACAATACCGAGCACTCATGCCCAACGCTACGTTAGCGGATAATGGGGTTATCTTCTATGGACTCGGAAATTGTGACCAAGAAGATACTCCTAATATAGAGCTGTACAAGTCCGCTGAAGCACCAAAGGTTATCCAATATTTTCTTCAGGTGCTACGCATTCACTGCATGGAACATGCAAAGGAAAGAGTCAACGAATTGTTTAACCACGGCTATCTTGAGCTGTCTGTGAACAACACGCACTTCGAGATCCCTTCTAAAAACAAGGACGTGTAAGTTGAATATACTCTTTTCTAGCTTCTTCTAAGCTATTGTCAAATAAACACACGAATTATGTTGTTGTACAGTAAAGCCGCTAAACTCAGCCCAGACGAAACCAAGAGGCTTTCACAGGCTTTCGAGTTCCACGTGTTTACGAGAACATACCACTATCTGCGTAACAAGGTCGGTTTCCAGACGGCAGGAATACTTTCCGAGCCTTACGCAAACATCACGAGGAGCTCAGGCTTCCTCACGGAACTCTCTCTCTATGCCATTACAAAAGCAACAAAGGCCAGTCCAGCCCACTCAGTTCGACTAATCAGGAACCTGCTAAGCACTTTGAGAACCGTTCTCACCAAACTCCACCAAGACTATGTTGTTCTTCAAGCTTGCCCTGCTTGCATTGTTGATAGGATGGTCACGGAAGGAGATAAGTTCCGGATGATGAGTTTAATCCAGTTTATTATTCACGGGCTTGGACCTGTCCACAAAGGGGAGAAACAGATTAAACCTGCATTCCAAAATTTCGTCAAGCTCAACTGGAATCAGATTAAGCAACGGGTGGAAGAGTTTGATAGACAGTTTCCTAACTTGAAACCAAACCTTGCTGCTGATACTAAGGAATAAAAAAAAATAGATAATATTTTGAATTAACTCATTTGAACTTTAAACTATTAATAAAATAAACGTGTGTACCTTAATATTATGCATTTTATAATTCATTTTTCATGGTGTCTCTGAATAATTGAATGGTGAGAATAAATTTTATTATAAATCAATAAATATTTCCAACTGAGATAAGTGTACAGAGATTGCATCGTTTAATCGTAAAAGGAGTATCTGGGGTATGGAGAATAATGCCGCAGGGCCTTCAACTTCCTCTCCACACCAGGCCCCTGGCTCTTGTGGTATATCACCAAATAGCAGCAGTTGGTCCTCTTTCGAGTCAGTGCCACCACCAATTTCTTTTACGGACCAACAAGGGTGCTCTGTGAAAAATGCTCATTTAGACAAACCTAGCAGTACAGTGGATGACTCTGTACTTCAAAAAATTCGAAACACAGCGTCATCAACTCAAAAGGCATTTCAGCTTCGCAGGCAGAGGGCCTGTGGAGACTTATCAATCATATGTAATGTGGCTAATAGGGATACTGATAGTTTTGGCAATTCCTCTAGTCAGCATTATCCTAAAATGTAGAAAGAGAAAGACGAGTATTTTGAGTGAAGCTGAAGTGGGAGAATTTTTACGAGGGAAAAAGCAAACTCGGGGAGACATTGAAATGACAATGAATGACTACCTGGTACTGGTAAGGCAACTACGAAAGACCCGACCGACCACACCCTGGTCGGGTCGATCGTAGTTCCAATAATGGAACTACCAGAGACCCGACTCGGCTCATAACTTTGTCAAATTCTAACCGATTGGGTCGAAATTTTGTGTGCAAGTAGATCTCATCAATACCTATTGCTGTACAAATTCTCAACTCTCTCGACCAATATTTACATGGAATTTGAATGAGAGTCGGGTGTTTAGTACATACTAGAGACCCGATGGACCCATAACTTTGTCTAATTTGAACCGATTTGGTCTAAACTTTGTGTGCAAGTAGATCTCATGAATACCTACTGTTTTAAAAATTCTCAACTCTCTCGACCAATATTAACATGGAATTTGAATGAGAGTCGGGTGTCTTGTACATACTAGAGACCCGACTGGACCCATAACTTTGTCAATTATAACTCATTAGCTAGTATTCAGCTTGTTCTGAGTTGGCATTGACTTAACTTTCCAAAATGCTGGAAACCCAAAACTTCACATGTTTCTTTGCCAAATTTTACTCAATTGGAAATAACCGCATTAGCTTCCCGATTACCTTTAACTCCTCAAAAACAAACTTTTTTGTTCAAATCCTGCAAACAAATGTTCCATTTGGGCACCCGTTCTTTGTCTCCTATCTGTACTCAATTTTTGCAAAGCTTGGGTCACCATTTTAAAAGATCCCGGGCATATTAGTGTTGCAGTAATTACTCTTATATTTATTTCAGCTGGAGTTTGGTATTTAACATGTTTGCTTTTAAATATGTCTGAAGTTGTCAACTTTTTTAATGGATTTGTCAGCCTAGAAAATTATTTAATATCAATAGATCTCCTTAGAATGCAAACCAACAAACTGGAAAATTTAATATTTCAGAGTTATTATACACTTTCAAAAATTTCCCTAGTAATCTTCCCCGTTGTCTCCGCCATGTTTCTGTGCACATTGCCTAATTATTTTGCGGTTATTAATCCTATTTCTTCTTTGGAGAGCCAAAACTGTTATACGACATTTTGGAATTCACAATTCTCGCCATTCTCAATGGTCTCGTTTGGTGGGGAGTCCGGGCTGCAGTTGGTATAACTTTTTTTAACATGCTGGCAGGTATTCAAAATCAGAACGTGGTGTCGCGGAGACTTTCTCTGTACAATTTACAAATTTTTAAAATTCTAATCATTAAACTAATGTACGTTTTCCATCACAGGAATCTTGACTCATTTGAAGTAGCAGTTTACCGCTCACTTCAAATATTGAATGGCTTATTTAATCAGGTAATGAGTGGAATGATTACAGTTGCATTGGCCGGGATGTGCATGACCCAAGTCTGCTTCTTCTACTTGGTCGTGGAAAATGTTTCTAAATGACTTGCAGGAATTCCAATGGTAGCGTTGAATGTCACTGGACTGCTGGAAGTAATCGCATTTTTCTTTACTTGGATGACGTATGCAAGTTCAATTTTTAAAATTTCGGGAAAAATCATTAGCAACTTGAAACGGAGAAGGGAGTGGCGAAATTCAAAAGATGGACATAGTAAGCGCTATCTGAACTCGTGCTACTCGATGAAAGTAAGCTTTGCTCGAAATAACTTCATTGAGAGAAATACATCCTTGAACTTTCAAGATTTTAATCTTCGCCGATTAGTGGATTTGTTGCTAACTAGAAAATAAATTTGTCAGTTTCTATTGATCTGTAAGTCACTCTAGTGGGTTGCGTTATATTAGAATCTGTTATGGGTAGATTTTGAATTACTGTAGTTTAGCTGGATGATGCTTATATGTACTTAGCATTGTAAACAATATTGCATCATGAATTAGATTTAATCTGCCTTAGCAGTTTAGGAAGTATAATAAGTATTCTAAATAATTGCAATTACTTTATATAAAGTCGCTTTAACATTTCCCAGCATACTTTAACAATATGTATGCTTCAATAAAACTATTATTAAAACTATTTTTCACAGTTCCAATCGACACACTAAGGGATTTTTTAATTTCACGCAAGCCGCTCCATTAACATTTCATGAAATAAAATCTTCGAGCATTGGAAAACGTGAAAATATTACCAGGGCTGTTTATACTGCATAATCTTCAGTTTCAAGTGATTTAAAATGAGAAAATATTTGTGAAATTTCAAATAATACAGAATATTTATTATACCTGCAAAACTGCTAAAGGGGTTTAATTGCATATTAAATTGTATCTGTTAAATACAAGCATAATCAAGTTAAACTGCAGTCATTTTAAACCTGCACATCAGAAATTGTCATATCATATATCACGCTAACGTATCAATACTGATTAACTGCATAACTGATTAATTTATTTTCAAGGTTGCAACACACATCAATATTAGAGTTTGAGTGATTTATAAATAATTAACATATTTGTTTCATAATTAATCCTTTTCCTGGTCTTTCTAGTTCTTTCATTATTGCTTATTTTATGCGAAAAATTCTACTACATATTTGTTTTTAACATGACCTGATGTTTAATCTTAATCTTAATAATGAAGATAAAATTGAATATACCTCAAATTATTGACAATAACTGTAGTTAACCTATTAATTTAATTAATGAGCTTTGTATTATGAATTTTATTTCTCTGGCTAGCTACCCACCTACAAGACCATTTGACAACAAATGATTATTATGATAAGTGCTACCAGCCTCGCAAAATATGCTTTCCCTTGACATGCACAGGGTTTCATCAATACTTGCCTTAAGACTAAGATTGAAACTTTTTTCAACCATTTCAAACAATTTTTCGCGAGCTTTTCTATCCTAACAAATTCTAAAGCTAGTACCCCAATCCCTACAGCAAGTCCAACAAGCAATATTACAAAAACTACCACAATATTCCCTCCCATTGTTGGCTTCTCCAGTTTCCCCATTTCCGACTTTGACTTTTCCCTCATCCTAGTCCAAGCTCGAAGCTCGACAAGAAACTTGGAAGTAAATTTATACCACCAAGAAGGCAATCCCGTTTCTTCCAAATGCCTAATTCTCCTTGACAAATGGGGCGGGACTAGTCCTCGAATTTGAATGGCAGCCCCTCCCTCAAGCATCGCATTTTTCCCCAAAAATGCCTCCTTCCGCTTTCCATATCTGTACAAATCTGCAGACAACCCTTTTGACATATATTCTGGCAACAGGAAGGCAATCTTGTTGCATTTAAGAAGAAGCCGAGTCATCTCATTGATTTGGTTACTTTGAAAGTCGTTCATTGAGTCCCAAGTTTGTTCCACATTTTGAACAGCTTCCCCCCTACGAAGTGAAAATGGGAGGAGTTTCGTATTATTCAAAATGTACTTGGTTTCTGCACTGTGAATATTTACAGCTTTTTTGAATCTTGAAATAGGAAACATGCGTTGGTAGACCTCAGACACAATTCGGATATACATGCACATGTTCAACTGCCCATTATACTTGTCTTCATCGCAAGGGATTTTTTTCCCTGTGTAACAGTGAGAAATCACGTGTGAGCTCAGATTGAAACTCCCTTCGCATTTCTCACCATCATATCTTTCCACAAGGCGATGTCCAAGAGTGTACACGTTAAAGTTGTCTTGGACAAGTTGCTCCAAATGTGTGTACACCTTGTAGCCCCTGGGGAGAATGATATTGTACACGTTCTCGTTTTTATATGCATTGCTAATAACCACCGCCATGAGGAGGACAGCCCCAACAACTATTCTGAGCGGGGCTGTCCTCAAATCATTTTGACTAAAAGGGTCCCCTTGCTCGAGAAATGGTTTAATTCCAGCAAACAGCGCTTGATACGCTTGCTCGAATTTCCACTGCGTTTTAGGCTGATGAGTAGTGTACATCTGGAACACGTGGAAAATCGGCACCACTGACAAAACCGCTAGTCCAATGAGTATCCAGGATGGAGTGTCATAGATGGAAACTAACTCTCGAAACGCGAGCCCATTCATTTCCGGCATTTGACATCCTAACAAGCGAAATCTTAATGGGGGAACGAAGGTCACCGCGGCAAAGTCTCTATATTCAACTTTGAAGAAGCTACGAACTGTAATGACATTAATGTTCACACAAGGTGATAGACCATCCGGCAAATTTTCCACGCACTCATCTCTATGTATAATGTAATTTGAAGGGTACAAAGGGAGGTGAGTTTTATTTTGAAGAAGGGCAATCCTCACCAATTCTGCATATGCGAAAAAGGCCAAATCCCCTTCGTCGAATGTTTTGATGAAATGGTGAAATATGGAGAACTTGGAGGTATTTATGACCATATTTTTAGAGATGATTTCGTATAGTTCTGAGTTGTCCATTTGCCATTCCACTGCCCATGAAATGAATTTATTTAGAGGGAAAGCTATTCTGGATACTTTTCCGATCCAGTTTTTCTCTTGAATGAGGATGCTAATATCTGTGAGATGGATTGCATCTGAATTTGTGTGTCTGCATTTTGTGCATATTTTTAGCACAGAGATATCCTTGATATATCCAGTCTCGTGTTTCTTGTCGTAGTCAGCTTGTAAAAGTAAATATATGTCTCCATCTTGATATCGAGTTTCTTCCCTATTTCGTCCCTCATTCTTGAATCCAGCAATGACCCAACTCATTAGGACATCTAAAGTAGTGACAGGTTTCATCATGACGACGAGATGACGTCTGGTCACTGGCGAGTAGAAACTTTTGTCGTCGATGTATTTCTTGTTGATTTCGTAATTTTCGAGGACACTTCCTCCCAACAACTGGTAGAATGCTTCATTGCCAGAATTCTTGTAGGGAGGAGGAAACAAGCTAATTTCCACTTCGAAATTCCAAGGTCTACTTTGCGACGACAGGTGATAACGGGAAATCTTCAAGCAGCGAGTAAGTTGAAGAAATAGAGAGGATTCACAATTGACTCCATCACTGGAGCTGTAGTTTCCAGGAATATTTTTACTTTCCGCAAAATATTCGTTGACATCGTTTGAGGAAACTTGAACATGAGAGTCATTGTAGTCTCTAGCTTTGTGTGTGGGAACGAGAAGAACTTTTCGAAACAGAAGTATTGGGTTGACAAGAGAAGGGATGATGTTGATTTTGAGAGGATTTTGAATCATTATTAAACTATGAGGAAATTTCTCAATGTATAAGTGGAGGTTGGTTAGATGTTGAAATGGTTTTTTGAAATAGGGTGTAGTCGGGGTGACTTGATAGTAAAAGCTGTTTTTAGTTCGTGGTAGTTTGTGGACTTGTTCAGAAAACGTTTCGTATTTAATGTTTGGTTGGAGAGAAGATGAAACAGAAATGAATAATAGGGCGAAAATGCAAATCGAGAACATTTTTACTTTTACTCGTAGTCGCTTTTAATATTGTGATGAGTGGTAAAAAGCTCAAACTTGTTCAATGCTTTCAATACAATAAATGTTCTGCTGGAGAATATTGCTGATATTTGAAACTCTTTCCAGTGGTATTGTAATTCCATATGGAATATTCGAAAGGCAAAGTTGTCGAAAGGAGCTCGATACTAATGAATTATTAAAGAGTTAATATTGATAAAAGGATTTTGGATATGCCGATGTTGTGAAAGGTGTGATGAAGAAGAGTGTAAGATTCTTAGTTACACCTCTTTCCATGGAATGTTTCACGTAATATTATGGCAAATAGATTCGACGAATATTTTGAAGATTTTTGCAGCTTTATGGGGTTTTTTTTCGTGAAAGTTGGATTGATACAACTGATCACATAAATTCTTATCGGTTTCAAAAACATTCTCAATTTATTATAATGGTGACATTAATGCTTTGGAGAAAGAAGTGTTGTGTATTACATTCAAATATTTTTCAGGTATAAGGTACTCAAATGAGATATCATATTGTCACTCCCTTTTAGTCGTTACGTCATAGTTAGTATTTCAAATAACCTTATAGACTTCATATATGTAGTTTATCTATATACTAGCTTACTAAGAGAA
>JAHZNA010001506.1:0-18045 GCA_027743935.1 Sinodicranocentrus sp. ZH6
CTTCTCCTTAAACCTTTGAGTATTTGCATAGGTATGCACATTCTAGAAGCATCTCGAATCTAATTATTCATGCCGAGGAAATGTCATGCATACCCTATACTCTGCAAAAATGTCTTGTTATAATGTCACCCATTTTGTACAATTTTTTTGTCCGCAAAAAGTACATTTTTCCGCAGAATCCACCTTTTTGTCCGCAGGGAATTTCGATGCCATTGGCAATGTGCCAGCCAACCCTACACTGCATCCTTAGCCACGCTGAAAAATTTCTCTTAGCTTCACTCTTCAAAGCTCTATTCTCGAAAGCACACGGCACGCTGACTTACTCTGTCTGCCATGTCGAACTTCGGATTTTACTGTTTTGTTTCTATTAAGTTTCTTTATACCTAATATCGTAATTGATTTTAAAGTTTGAAAGATAAGAAATATAAAGAAAGACACCTCAGAGCGAACTTCGCTTCACATTTCCAGTACATGAGTATTTACGGAAATGACCGGATATTCATTTAACACGACATTACCATTGCCAACGTTAATATAAACTGTGGACGAAGATTTATTGTACATTGATGAGGTGGACCTTGACGAAGATGGATTTCAAAAGAAGATCCTTCAACAACCGAAGAAAAAGGAATTTGTGCCACTATTCATGATTTTGAATAGGATGAGGCTATTTTCCTCTATATGTTGGCGAATGTTACCGCAAATGTGATAAGATACAAACGAGCCATGATGTACACTCCAGTTTGTATCTAACTTAATTTCGTCACTTCGTCAAATTACTCTAAGGATGCATAAATAGGATGAAGAAAAGTCGTTGAAGAGACATTATAAAAGGGATAGTTTGAGCTTGAAATCGCATCGTATCATTCTTTCTCCAATGGACTTTTCGCCAATAGAAAGCTTCTCCAATGGGTATTCCTCCTGTGACAGATATTCCGGCCTTTAAGTTTGTAGCCGTAACCTCCAAATCCAACCAATAAGTTTTTCTAAGCAATTTAGGAAATGGACAAGATATGATTTTAAAAATTCTAAAACAATCAAGTCTAGACAAAATTGCAAATATAACATGTCCTATCGTGGCCTAACACCGTGTTGTGCCTATCATCCACCCATATTTTGTGAAAAAAACCTCTGTCTGTGCAAAATCCCGTGTCTTGTGTTTGTAGTGATGAAGACAACAGGATCAATTTTGGATTTAAACTTTTCCACAACTGACAGTTTGTTTCATTTTTCACACCTAACTTGGGTCATGGTATTTCCACAACTAGTAGTTGGATCAATAAAGGGGTCCCTCAAGGTCAAAGTAGAATTTCAAGAGGATCGAGGACAACCCTCTTTGGCACAATTGAATGAGGTTAGTTTAAAGTTTAACAAAATAAACTGGCTGGAAGGCAATTAAAGCTAAAATGTACTAGAATATTAAGATGTACATAAAGCCCTCTACTCCCCCTTGGATGTGGGCCGATAAAGCCCAAAATATATCCATGGTAGCCCTTTACCTTGACCATATATGTATCTATGTATCAAATTTAGAAAAATCGGTCCATGCTTTATCGTCAGGGCAGAATCTTGTTGAATCAGACATGGCAAAACCGATAAAGGATTTTAGATGCGTAATAAATTTTGTTTTTTACCTTGTAAAATGAACTACAACATGTTATCTTTAAATAGGACGGGAATTGCAAGCGGACAAAGGAGGACATTTTTAAAGTTGAAGATCACTGAGCAAAGCTGTATTTCATCCAGACATGGATTGTAGATTGTTTTCGAAGAAGGTCTCGGAACTCTGGACATTCCACCTTTCATTCCGGATTCTTTGAATGGTTACCCACTTTACATGGAGGTGACGGGGTTGAAACCAAAACTCGAAAATGATTTTCAACGGACGACCTGTGACACAGAGTGGAATCACAGGTGCTTATTAAATAGTATGCATTTACCACGTCATCCATAACATAAAAATTTGGTTTGGTATCAGATTGATTTACCACTTATTTTTTTAGTATCTATCTGTATCACAGTATTGAAATACCTGGTAACACAAGGCACCTCCTCGGACCTTATCAAGAAATTCAACAAAATGACATTTTGGTTGGTTTGACATTTTAAAAATATATTGTCCATGTCCAACTAAATTGTATATAAAAACGCTTTGATTGTATTTGTAGGCTACAGCTATGCCAGTCCAAGGCCGTCTTCTTTAACAGCGTCGGAATATCTTCCACAGGAGGAGTACTCATTGTGAAAGCTTTCTATTGGCAAGAAGTCCATGGAGGAGGAATGCTACAATGCGATTTCCTGCCCGAAATATCCCTTTTATAATACCCCTTCAACGACTTTTCTTCGTCATATTTAAGCTTCCTTAGAATAATTTGAAGGAGTGACGAAACTAACAAGTTAGATACAAACAGGAATTACAATTATGGCTCGTTTGTATCTTATCGCATTCACGGTAACATTCGCCAACATATAGAGGAAAGCAGCTTCATGCTATTCCAAATCCTGAGTCATGGCACAAACTTCTTCATCTTCGGTTGTTGAATAATCCCCTTTTGAGTTTCATCTTCATTAAGATCCTCGACATCAATGTATTGTAAATCTTCACCCACAGTTTAAATTAAAGTTGTCAATGGAAATGTCGTTTTAAATGAAATTCAGCCATTTACTTAAATACTCATGTGTTGGGAAATGTGAAGGGAAATTCGCGCAGAGATGTGTTTCTTTATATTTCTAATTTTTAAAACTTTTGAAGTCAATTAATATATTGGATGTAAAAAACAAAGAGGAAAATCAGTAAAAATCCAAGTTCGCAAAGAAGGCAGTCAGAAGATAGGGCGTAGTGTCGTACCATTCTATTATCTTTTTGGCTCTTTCTCTTCCCCAACTTGATATACAATTCACTGATTGGTTCTCCATGAAAATTTGTATTAAGATCCTTATTTGCCTTTAATTTAGTTTATAAGTGACAGAATTTGAATTAAAAATGTTTTATTTAACTTTTTCAATATTGAATGAATTGAAAGTTCTATATGAATATGTTTAACCTATTCGTTTTTAAATTGTAGTAAAAAATCTATAACTATTTATTATAGCCGTAACTTATTAGTAGTATTAATTTAGCTTTACTTAACTATCCTGAGATATATGTCAGACTGTAGAGGAGTGCAAGAAAATATAGTGAGTATTTAAGTTTATTATAAAATGTTTTCCTATATTTTTTGCTATGATGTGTACTATAAATTGGAGTTGGATAAAAAGTAGCAATATTCTAATTTGCATACATCATTCATTTAGTCATTTACACGATTCACACGGGAACAGAAACGCTCCAACGAAACAGATTCAGATTACGGTTACCATCTTGCCATATTCTAAAATTGACATATCAGAAAATAACACGGGAACAGAAACGCTCCAACGAAACAGATTCAGATTACGGTTACCATCTTGCCATATTCTAAAATTGACATATCAGAAATATATTATTTCAAATTACGATAACCCACATTTATCCGTTAAATCGCTTTGTTCGTCAAAAATTCAATGCATCTCCATTTCAAATGAAAGTGTGCATGGTCAACAGTCAACACTCCTACTCACATTTTATTGTCAGGTATGCAAAACATGAGTGTTTGTCCAATTTCATTTCTTGTTGCATAAGGTTAATTTCTCACAAATAGTACAAGCATTGAATTTACCTACACGTCACGTCACCCTCACCCCGTGGACCATCCTGTTCATTTCCCTTTCATAAAATTCATTAGACTTTTTTAAATACGAAATTACGTAGTTCAGCATCTGAATAAGTACATCTTCAATACTGACAAAATTAATAAACCGTTTACGGTAGCATAAATTTACATAATTTTAAATCGGCATGGTGTTACTTTGTCACATTTATCTTATTATTTATGTGATATTATTGTAGAAAATATGACGCTAACGTCGGATAAGATAGAACGAGACACGGCGAATACTGAGAGCAAACTTTTAATCTTTAAAAGACAGAACTTAGTTATTAAATATCATTGTATATTTTTTGTGGTACGTTGGTAAAAATATAGCAGGCAACTTAATAGCTGGATTAGTTTAATTAAAAGTTATTTATCAAAAGCTGATGTTTATTTCAAACTGCATGCATAAAAGATGGAATTTTTAGAACCGAAAATTTTCATCATTTGGCATTTTATATATTTTAATTATTATGTTTTTAACTTGGGAATACAATGACAGATATGAAGGTGAGATTCTCATTAAACCTTATTAAGTCAAATTAGTATAGCAAATGTTGCAAAAGAAGTGAGCTGACTGAGCTTCTCAACCGGGACACATTTTATAGTCCACCAGACGCAAAAACTCGGCACATTTCTGGTTAAAAAGTGAAATTAGAGCATTTCCCGAGAATGGAACGACAAATGACTTAAATTTAAAAACCATTGAATGGTCTTGTGGTACATAGTAAAAAATATAGAGCACGCCATTCAATAGTTTGATTAGTTGATAGTTATTTATCATAAGCTGGTATTTATTTTAAACTGACAAGCAAACATTTTTCATGTCACCTGAACTAATACTCGCCCTGTTATAATTTGCATTGAAAAACGAAATTGTCCAAATTTCGGGCCTTGGTTTAAGACACGAAATAATGATGATGTAATAATTGGCAGGTATTTATTACCTTTACCTAATAAATCTATTTTTAAACACTCTGTCCTTTGGAATACTCTCTACACATTGCAAAAATCTAATTATTATGAAAGTCGATTCGTATGACATGTTTTTTCAAAAGTGCAAATGTAGAATTGTACTAGATAGACGAAAATTATATACATACGTGTATGTATGACTAAATGTACTATGAATGAATTGTACTAACTGTACTTGTTTGTTTATAAATGTGACTCGGTTCGGTTTGTGATTTGTAATTTCTTAATTTGGACTTGTGGATTAACCTTCCTAGCGTTATTGGAATTAACCTAATTTGACAGTGACATTAGAAGAGGTAAACCTTACAGCTAACTAGCTGAAAACGTGTTAGGGTAGTAAGAACAATAATTACTGTAATTCATTGATACCTGTCAACACGGAAATAAAATCTATCTATCTATAATAGTAATGAAATGTCGATTTTCATGATTAGAATTCAAAGATGAGTTTTCTTTTATGCAAAACTTAAGTTTAGATATTATTTAAATACAATTTATTTTAAAGTACACTGCCAAACACTCTATATGGATGGGGAAATTTTTCCCAAAGTTTCTTTCCAAGTATAAAAGGCATTTTAAAAATAAATGAAGTTTCGAAGGTTTACAATTTAAAAAAATTATTTATGGTTTTAAAGTTACAGCGTTGAGAAGATTTTCCACAACACATTATATGGTGTGACTTTGATATGAAAATCCCTGCATCAATTAAATTCAAAATTCGTTATTAATATTTCAGCTTACATGAAAACTTTTTTACTTGTGAGTGTTTGATAATTTGCATGGAATTGTTAACAACAATAAATGTCATTATTAAATTAAAAGTTATTTATCAAAAGTTGATATTAATTTCAGGCTGAAAGTATAAAATATTGAATTTTTAACCGAAAATTTTCATCATTTGGCATTGCATGAATTTTAATTTGTATATTTTATAACTGAGGAATTAATTATATGGAGAATACAGATGTGAAGATAAGATTCACACTTAACCTTATTCAGTCAATTTAGTATAGCAAATTTGCAAAAGAAGTGAGCCGAGCTTCTCAACCGAGGCACATTTTATAGTCCACCAGACGCGAAACTCGACTCATTACTCGGTACAAGTGTGAAATTGGAGCATGTTCCGAGAACAGACTTGCAGTACTTGTCAATTGCATACCCCACAATAGGTCATGAAGAGTCTTTAATGTTATTAAATTCTTGGAAAAGCATTGCATTGCAATGGTATATTTTTACACTTGTTTTATCACAAAGCTAACGATTTTTTATATTTTGTTATCTGTGTACACTAGAATTTACTTATTTTTCCACATCCAAGTAGAATGTTTTAAAGCATAAATGAACACGATTCGGGTAATGAAAGCCTCCATCATCATTCATGCTTGTTAAAATACTAAATAAAACAGTAGAGGTAATTCTCAAATTAGTATTAACTTGGTGTGTCGAGTCGATCATACTTCGGGTTTCCCTTCATTTCACAAGTTATACTCGTTCCTTTCTTTTAAAAATACAAATTTTCCTTTTTCTCTCTAAAATTATAATATGATAATAATCAGCTCAATTAGTGGAACATTCATGATAGTGTCTTCTTGTCGATGACAGTGTCTTGCAATTAGTCTTAATATCCATTTTCATGCTTTTAGTCTGCTCTTCCCAATGCATTCAGCAGGAAGAGGTGCTTAAAATCCCCGAATGAATAAATTGATTGTCATCCCTTCCGTTGACCTCCAGTCCTTATGGGTTTCATTTCATTGCAATGCATTCATGTACCTATGCCAGATTTTGTAGGAGGTATTAGCTTTATGTGCATATCTCCACCAGAATTACACAGTTGTACTGTACAGTAGCAAAACGCTGCGTTTTTCTTACTAAATGCAATGCAATGTTTTTCCAAGAATGTATTAACAATAAAGACTTCTTATGACCTATTGTGAGGTATTCATTTGACAAAGACTGTCAGTCTGTTCTCGGGAAATGCTCTAATTTCACAATTTTAACGAGAAATGTGCCGAGTTTTTGCGTCTGGTGGACTATAAAATGAACCCCGGTTGAGAAGCTCGGCTCACTTCTTTTGCAACTTTTGCTATACTAACTTGACTAAATAAGGTTCAATGGGAATCTTACCTTCACATCTGTATTCTCTATATATTGTATTCCCAAGTTAAAAATATAATAATTAAAATATATAAATGCCAAATGATGAAAATTTTCGGTTAAAACTTCAACATTTTATGCATGCAGTTTGAAATAAACATCAGCTTTTGATAAATAACTTTTAATTTGACTAATCCAGCTATTACCCCACAAAAAATACAATGATATTAAAAAGTCATAAAAAGTTTGCTCTCAGTATTTGCCATGTCACATTCTATCTAATCCGAAGTTAGCGTCATATTTTCTGCAATGATATCACATAATGCATAAATGTGACAAAGTAACACCATGCCGATTTAAAATGGTCTAATCCAAATTCTAATCCTAATTCATACGGTCTGTTAATTCTGTCTATGCGGAAGATGTACTTATTCAGATCCTGTATTAATGAATTCCCTATGCAAACAAAAGTCTTTTGAATTTTATGTAAGTTAAGTGAAGTGAACAGAATGGTCAACGGGCTGAGGTATAAGATGAATTCATGATATTACTCGTATTACAGCAAGGAATGAAAACTGAATATAAACGTCATGTTTAGCACACACATCCACACGAATTTAGAACTGCTGATACGATGCATCGTAAATGCGTTGCATTTTTGATTAACAAAGCGTTTAAACGGATACATACTGGTTATCGTTATTTCAAACAATATGGTAACTGTTATTCGATTTCCGAATCTCTTTCGAGCATTTCCGATCCCCTATGAATCCCGTAAATGACTATCCATGATGCATGCAAATTAGAATACTGCTACATATTGTTGTTATCAAACCCCAATTTATAAATTTAAAATGCAGAAAAACATTTTGTGATATAGTCAAATACTCGTTTTCTTGCGTTACTCTACAATGCACAGTGTGTCATCTTGCAGCTCGTTTCCAACGGATAAATCAGGACAATATCAAACTCCACAAGAACAAGGAGTGGAATAAACTCCTTTATCCTTCACTAGATGGAAAACAGAGTACACTCGGAATGCAATGGCTTCTATGAGTTAAGTTCTCTGCAAAAACATTTAGAGTGCTTTGTCTAACTCCAGCAGTTGACGGACGGGTGGAACAAGTTCCAGTCTGATTCTGAACATTTCAGCTTAGAAATGAATAAATTTCTGACGACATTTGGTGTTATTTAGCTGAAATGAAAAGATTTAAGAAATTAGTGCATTCCTTATTTAAATAAGTGCAAGTCGACTTTATAAAGTAGTTTCGTGACAATATAGCATATAGCATCATTTACCCAATCGTCTCTAAAATACTCGTTGGATATTTAGCAGACTTAGGACCCCAACGATCTGCATCCTACAAAGTGATCTCTTGAAGAACCACCACATTATTCCTTTTTGGACGCAAATTCGAGTCTAAACAGATAATTCTCTGATTTGACTAATTTCCCGAGGATACAGTAGATATGATGAAGATTGGTTAGTTGAGTCATTTGTATATAGCGCTTACCCCACTACTCCCGCTCGCTTTCCTCCAGTTGCTTCATCACAAATCATGCTATTGGAGGGTTCATATAGCGATTTGGGAACAACGGTCGTGGTGTGTGTGCTCTTTCGCTTTGTGGAGCATGGTTGGTCACAAGTCTGTGAGTAAAATGTGTAGTGTGAGTACACAACGTGAGTATTATTGAAGGAAAATAGATTTGAGTTGAGAAGAGATGTGTATGGAAGGGAAAAGAGAAAGTCCCAAGGTGACTCAGCTCGCGTGGTGAGATGTGTTATATGAGTTAGCCAACCACAGAGATTCCTATCCATTACCTCGGAAAACCATTGGCGTGGGACACCACTTCTCTTGCAGAAAGTCCATATGGACTCATAACAGTCAGATCAGCAATAAGCCCTTAAAGAATTTACGGCCCTTCCGGGTTTCCTCTCTTTGCCATGCCACTAGTTTTGACAAGCGTGGTTTTTCCAAGCAAAGGGAGTCGCGCATGGTTCACTGAATGACTGAAAGGGAATGAGTGACTGAGTGAGTAGTAATATTACTCCATAATATCCAATGCCATCACAGGAAAACGTTCTGTTTCCACACAGTTCCATAGTTTCACCACAACCAGCAAGGCGCTTCTCGGGAAAGTTGCATTTCTCACAGGAGCACCTTATATCTCCAATGATGACCCTCATAAAATCGGGCGAATGTCATTTCCGAATGTGATCGTGAAATTTCCTTCATCGCTCTCACATTATTTTAACTGTATCAAGATACATCCCAGTAAAGATAAACATAACATTGGAAAAGCAACTTGGTAAGCAAAATGATGCAAACTGCATCCTCCCTCCACCGACACTCTTTGGGTGGTGGCGGTGGTGTGGCTTTGGTGGCACTGTCATGTTAGTGGATACCCGACTCTTAGGATAACGGCAGTCGTAGTGATATCGCATATCACCAAAATCTTCCCTTCGGGAGTTCCCTCCTTCCACAACGCATCATTATTATACACAAATGTCGTGTATCGATGAAGATTTCCGAGATGCTAATGCCTATCTTTTTTTAGCTCCTGTATACACATTTCCAAAATGCTTCTCCCTCCACTCAAAGACCCACTTTAAGATCCTACTTGCTCACGACATTATTTCCCTTTTCATGTGCTCATCCAGCGTATTTATTGTCGACGAACATTATACTAGTCTCATTCAATATTGAAGTAGTCTATATACCGGCCCTAGTACTCAACTACCGTGGGAATTACTCCAATAGTCTTCCTACTTATACCCACCTTTCATATTCTCGCCAAATATAACGGAAATATAACACATTACGGAAATCCCTCGAGAAGGACATTCATTTGTAAGAGCGTTTAGCATGCTGTGGTATTTGCGATTAACTAAAGTGATTTACGATTACCATAAAACAACCCTCTCGCCAGCTGGAGTCACTTCCTTTTCCCAATTTTAAAACCTTTAAAAGCTTCCTCTTTCTCCTGATAAAAAATACACCGGAAACAGGTTCAATAAAAACACCAATACTCCTGATTCAAATAACTAGCTTGTTATAAAAAGCCAATGAAATTCCTTATCTTTCATGTTAAAAAAGAAAGCGATTTTTTTCAAAAGATCTAATCCATTTTGTTGAATGATGTGCAAAGAAGCAATGTTGAATAAAAAATAAAAATGATTAGGTTCAGAATTATAACATGAAAAAATGAAGATACAAAAATGCTTTCTTCCTCTCGCACTAGTTCTCCCAGATAAGATCCAAAGGAGTTGAAAGCGCCAAGCGGGTTCTTTTCTTTTCTCTCGTCGAGGTAAGTGCCCTATTCTAAATTCGGATTTTTCTCTCTTCTGGATGTTGTTTTCATTTGATTATGAAGCAAGCACAGAAGCATGTATGTAGTTATGCATGCATGAAGATTATTTGCAGAGTGCATTTATAAAGTGGCATGTACGATATACTCGTGTGCGTATGTATTTATGAGACTTCATCCACTCTTTAATAGAGTTGAGGGGAAAAAGTTTGTAGAGAGTGTTACACTATTTTCACCACTACATTTTCTAGTAGCAGAGGTGGCTTCGCTTTACTAGTTGAAATATTTATGGAAATTTGTCCAATCAATGGAACAGAAGAAGCGAGTGAGAAAAAAATCACTTGGCCCACTCCCCCATTGTTTCCATGCAAATGCAAATAAATTGGATCCTCTTCCTTGTCTCTCCATCGTATACTTTGGATATCCTCTTGTGTGAAGCTTAACAGGATGAAAGTAATATTATCTAGAGGGAAACATGTCTCGACTTAAGCCAACACATACTTTTTACTTCTTTCTCATCTGCTTCTCCCTTTCTCAAAAATGTATGCACGAGGGCTCGGATGTGCACGCATTTTTCAAGATTTAATGCAACCAAAAGTTATCTCTACAGTTTTTCTTTCATTTTTTTTCTCTCTCTCTCTCTCTTTCTCTCCTCTTCTCTGAGGGAAAATAACTTGCCATGTTTATCCTTCTTCATAATATTCAATGGGCATCTTTTCATTCTTTTCTAGCCACACCACTTATATATTTGTCGGATTCGAGTTCATATTCACAAGAGTTATGAGTGTTGGCAAGTCGTTGCTGTTGTTAGAGAAATAACGTATGCTTAAGCTGTGATGCATGTCATTCCATAGAATAGGGTTTAGTCTAGAGGCGCTCTATGCATAATCATAACACAGCACTCAGGAGAAAAAAAATCACTTCTTTTTTTCCTTGAAAAAATGCGTTTGTGTGTTTGAGTGTGTAGTAATCTAACATCTCTCAAGAAGAGAGACTCTTGCCAAGTTATAGACAAGTTGTGCATAGCTTCCATGTTTCACCATCTCAGACTTTGTTTTTAAAACATTTCCGAGGAAAAAAGTAAAACACTTTTGAGAATGAGCCATTGTTCCATCCATGTGACTTCCCTTGAAGCATGTGAGCTCGCAGATAAACACACACACACACTCTCTCTCTCACACAAATTCTCTTGGAATATATGGAGGTCGAGATGGAGACGCATAAAAAAACTAGTTTTCCACGTAGCCATCCCTTCAATAGAGAAAAAGTAAAAGTATATATAGGAGAAGCTAACGTACAATGTTATTACTTTCACGGGGCTGTAAACCACGACTTTGCTGACTTTTCATTTCCTACTTGACTGTCTTCTCCTCGTTATTCATGGAAAATGAGGATTCTTTCCTGTGACAAGGGAGGGTAATATGTTTGTTTATTGTAGCTCCTTCACTATATTATAGACAAAAAATAACATTGTTTGTGTGAAAGGAAGTGTGTGTGCGGGTTTGCATGTTTTTATACCTACTTTGCGGAAAACTCGTCCGCCGCGGGAAATGCATGGCTACACCATGTCTATGCGAATGGCTATTATACTCTGTGAAAAAAAGAGTCTTCTCTCTGGTCTCATCCGACAGGTCGTACATATCACGAAATTCTGATTCATTAATTTTTTCATGAGCCTTATATCCCTACGCATGAAGGGGCATTTACCACGGGATATTTAGCGTCATAAAAAAACGTGTGCATAGAGTGTATTACCATGACAAGAGGAAAGACACGTTTTTTCTGCCTTGAAGGACAGAAAGATGACTATGACTGTAGTCACACACACTATCCACACGCGCAACATAATAGAGAGAGATTTACCTTCTCTTCATTCCACACGTTTTTCCCATTTCAAAAAGAGAGAAATTTTCTCAAAGCGATCCTCAGCCAAAAAGTGATGATTTAATCCAATCCGCTTTGTTCTCACTTTGTCAACAAAGCCCCACCCAATATCGCCCGTCATGAAAGTTGAAATGAAAGGAGTGAAAAGTAGTCAAGGCTGTAGGGATGATTTGCATGTACACTGGTTCACACGAGCGTAAAAAACATTTTACTTCTTTACACTCAACACAATAGTTTTTGAATAATGCTAGCAGTAGGATTTTCATGTGCACAATATTATTGGGCTTGATTCACGAGGATTTGGAATTTTGTGGAATACTGGAAGCAAATAGATGCTCTGGAAAGAATGCAAATATATGCACACTTTGGAGTAGGGAATTTTTGCAAGTTTTATTTTTTTCCACAAATATAAAGTTATAACTTGTATCCCTATGATAGACACGGTTATTACAGAGCATATAGCCAATACAGTCCTGATTAGAATTTTTTAACATGATGTTATAAGTGACAAATAAGAGAAAATGACAAGAGGTATTATACACAATCATTCAGAGAGATTTACATAATGACAATGGGTCTACATTTAGTTATTTTACGCACGGACACTCATTCCTCCAAAATTGATAAGCTTCACTCATTGTCTAGTCCCTTTGCAGGATTTTACATTACTAACATTCATTTCCATATTTTATTCTATAAAACTGTAACCCCAAATGATACGAGTTCACATTTACAATTTTCCAGAACATGGGGTGAACATGAAAAGTACGAGAATGGGACAACATGGGATTCATTACATTTAAAACATTTGTTGTCTCATTATAATTACACTTTTTAGTTAGATATTTTGGGGCATTTTTATAAGGAGAAGCAACTCAAGAGGATCAACACATTTTAAAGGAAACGTGTGCCTAATGTTTTTTCTCAAAAATTACACCTTTTTCCTGCAAAGATCCTTCAACTTTCTGACAGGACTAGGGCACCAAAAACTTATGATAGCCTCTTGTAAAATACCCCCTTGAGAATAATAAAAATCAACTTGAGTGAATGGAGTGCACTTGAACATTTGGAAAATGTTCTGGAGAATCATAAGCATGAAATTTGAGGAAAAAAATCGCAACTATCTCATCCTACACTTATAAGTATATTTTTTTCACTATCCGTTCACACCTTAATTGATATCATATATTCATAAAATTCTGAACTACATCCTATTCAAACTACACTAATCTAACTAGCCTTGTCCACTTTTCTGCAATATTTTCTTGATCAAATCAACAAAAATATTTGTCTACACTAGAAAGCCCACTTTCACTCAAATTCTCCTCTTCACACAAGCTAAATCTCTTGTTATCATAAAACTATACATGATTACAAGATCCACTCAATATTACTCATTCACCATGCCAATGTTTCCCCTAAACTCTAAACCTGAAAGCATCTCATGGAAACACACATGCATATGCTCACATCCTAAAATTATTATTGTGTGGAAAGCCATTTTCTTTTCTCCAAACACAACCTTACATCAAAAATTGACATGCACTATTTTTTCACACAGTATCCCACTAGCATTCTACCATATCTTATATACAATGTTTTATCCTTCTCGACATTATATTACCGAAAATATACCCTCAATATAGCTTTGCCGACCGTTACTCTTCAGCGTATCGTGCATCTAAAGCAGTTTCCCTTTCTTCAATTTTATTTATTGTTGTTCATCAAAACCTTTAATAGCCATTATATATATATACATCATGTATATGTTTCTAATACACTCCAATACAAAGAAGCCACCTTTATCTCCACACATCCTTATTTTTTCCTAGCTCAATTTTCACTTTCATACAGCTAGAACATTTATCAATTTTATACATGCTAAGATGTGAGTATTGATAATATTTTTTTATTTATGGAATATGCATACGATCCTGTATCAAGGTTTGATACTGATATACATTTAACGTTTCTATAATATTCATATATATTTATTTATATTTTCAAATATGCTCACTTTGCAAGTGTGCACAAGTGTTTACACTTTTTATAGATATTCATTTGTCCTTCTAAAGAGATGAGGTCGCAATATGATTTATCATTCTAAAAGTCTACTAATATTGAATACACATATATATTTCCATAAAACATTTAGCCACCCAAGCTATGTATATATTTACTATATACGTGTGTGGTAAAGAGAGATAGTATGTATGTGTGTGTGAGTGTGTTTGTAGTACATCAATAAATAATTTTTCTTCGCTTCCTCTCCCCAGAAAGCGTGTAGGACATGACCTAATCGTTTCTTTTTGTACCCATATTATCATAAACTTTAGAGAATCCATGTTGCCCAAACTTGGATTTTTTTCTACATGTTTTTTTGTGTGTGCATGATGTTGTCATGATGATGAGTGGTGTAATTTTTGTTTTAAATTTACCTCTTTTTTTACAAAAAAAAAGAAGTGAAAAGGGGAGAAGACTGCTACAACAAATTAGCCCAAGTGCCTCGTTTGCTTTTTCTCGGTCGATTATTTCGGGCTGCGGCAGGCCTACTAATTTTTACAAAGTTTTCCCAGTTTGTGAAGTGATGTAAATTAGGGCTTGATAGATTGCCCAACTTTTCAGCTGCAACAGATCTACCGTGGCGATTCCTCGAGATGGAAGGAGATGCCTTCTTTTTGGCACTTTCTCCAATCTTTTCTTCCATTCCAGTGAGTTTCCCCGAATCAGTATTATCACTAGAAGAAACGGAGTGGAGGGGATTTCTCTTTGGAGGAGTTTTGTCAGAGATGCTCTTTTTACTCGAGTTCCAACGCTGGTCAAAGAAGATGCTTCTCCGTTTTCTGTAATGATACGCTGGGAACTCACTCATCACTGGAATCTTCCCGTCTGTGACGTCTCCACTGGAGGAGTCAGAAGAGAGAGGACCTCTACTCCGGATCTTTTGCTTTCTGTGGACAATCTTCCCAGACAGGGTTTTCTCCTTGTCGACACTGCTCCCCTTCATCATTTCCACATCTGTTGATACCAATCCAGACTCTTGGTTCATATTTTCTTCGACAGTTTGCACATGCACGGTAGCCCGGAGAACAAACTGGGATCCTGGAGCGGAGCCTGGAAATCCGTAAATTATCCCTTCAAACTGTAACATATTCCCTGGCTCTTCCATTTTGTCCCTTAGTCCCTCTTTCTTCATCCCAATGGTGTCCCAATTTTCACCCGAGTCCACTTTCACCTGGTTACTACTCACCTCCCCAGAACCACTCTTGTTCTCCTCTTCAACTGCAAGTTTCATATAAAAAAATTAATGAAAAGACTTACAAGAAGAAATAATAATTGCGGCTTGCTAATGATTCAGCGAAATTAGGATTTCATAAAAGTTTGCAAATTGAAAGGTGGAACGAGTTATTCTGCTCAAGGTTTCGTTAATATGAGGTAAATCCCACTTGAACTAAAACTCTTTCCAAAGAAAATCCCTAACGAAGCTAATAACACAGAAAATATGAACTTCCCATTGATTATTTTTTTTCGCCTACTTGTGACCCACTCCTTGCTCGAGTCTAATGAGGATTTACTCTTAGATTGGATTATTGATGCAGAACGTGCATTTTGCATTAGTAACGATAAAAAAAACTCTGCAAAAACATCTCATTTAACTTTCCTCTCACACTTTATCCAACTAATACACGTCGTCAATAAAAACACCCCTCTTTTCCCTTCAAGTAAATTACTATCAAGGTTTTCGTGGGGTGTAAGTGTATAAAAAAGACTTTTAAAAAACATCCTCTCAAGGATAATCAACAGATACAAAGCTTTAATGGTTATTGCTGGGGAAAATGGATTGTAGGTGATTCCACTGCAATTGCAACATGTAGGTTGGTTGAGGATTTAAATATATAAAAAAAAAATAAGCCTACTTCCACTTTTATCATTGTATTCAAAAGCGTTTGCCACCAGCATATAATTTAGCTGTATCATTCTTTCTCCCATCCCACTCCAGCTTAGAGTACCCTCCCCACTTAAACTTTCTCGTTGTGTTAACATGAGACTGTGTATTTGTGTGTGGGTGTTTCAAATGGGATAGTAAAAAGGTCACCAAAAACCTCGCAATAAATCCCACGCTGGAGATCATCCATTATGTAAATCAATCTAAAACGTCCAACTGACCAATATGAGTGAAACTCTAGAGTCATATATCAGCCTACCATATAGAAAGACTCTGCATATGTGGAAGACTGCAATACTATACAAAAAAAGTAAACTGGCCTAATTTAGGCTTTCCCTTGCTCACATGCAGAGAAGGGAGAAGAGAGAAAAAATTACAAGAGGAAATTTTGTCGCTGGCGAGAGACTATGCTTGTGAGTCAGAGATATATTATCACGCCCTGTTGCAGTCCACTAGTGGAATATTTTCAGTGTTGAGAAGGATTTGCAAACGATTTAGGATAGAAGGGGTGTGTAACCTCTCACACCTCCTTGAATGCGACAACGGACTGGTGGAGTCAATCTAGATCAGAGTCTCTGCTCCCTGATCAATTGCCCCTACCACAGTCGCACACACTCACATACAAATTCATATTATTAACGTATAGGATACATTATAAAACATCTGCTACTGTGTGGGAAACTGCTGGGAGAGATGAGGAGAAAGTAGGAGATTGCAGGGGACTCGAAAAACTCTGAACAAATTATCACACTCACACACTTTTCTCCTTTATTGAGTCAGGGTAATGGTTTGAGGGAGAAAGTAGAGAAAGTGGAGGAGAGAAACAAAAGTACTTTCTCATTCATTGTGTGAAACGTTCAATTTGGTGTTAGTCTAGCTTATTGCTTCAGTTAAGTTTCATCATGAAGTCGACTTGCTCACCGAGAGAGGATTAGGCACATAGCCCATACATATCCTTTTCTCAATAAAACTGTTTCAACTGCCAATTCGGCCACTTACAACTCGCTGAATTAGTTTAAATAAATCATGAGTTGAGCGGCTCTAGCGAGAAAAAACCCGTCTCATTCACTTTCTACTGAAACTACTGGAGAAAGCTTCTAGGATATGGTTTGCCGGGGAAGGGAGAAAACTGGAGTAGTTATTTTCTCTCCTTTTTCTACAATATAAAGAGCTTTCTCCATTCCAAAGCTCATAAGCAGGTCACTCTTTTTTCCGACTACTCTTTGGCGCTCTCATTCCTGGCGTTTTTTCTAGCAGGGGGAGGAAACCTTCCAAAGGGTAGGCAGTCAAATAAACAAATTATTCTCGACAACGACCACTACTGCCGTATATGAACCGGAGGTAATTAAAGAGAGTGAAAAGCACGCAATGAAGAAAATAATATTGGGACGTTTCTTCAAATGGTTATTCCCTCCAGTTTTTTCCACTTGTATGTGACTTTCTCCCTAAGCAAATTATTAGGATAAGGGAGCAGAGTAAATTTCGTCCATATGTCGTCAATCGTAATATTTTGAAATCTTAGAGGAATTGCGGCTATTAATGCCACATAAGGGTTTGGACCTGAAATGACTTGATATCACGTGATCCTTATTCCAATCAAAATCCCAAGAATTCCATCAAGACCCTTTTCCTCAGAAAGCTCGAGGGAGAAAACCGACCCAAATTCCAAATGCATATGGAAATTTCACACGGGAAGGCTATAAATCAGCCAAAGATTTCCAAACCCGATTAAGTTCAATTTGACGCTTCATTAACTATCAAAATTAGTCCCCATTAGGGTAGCCCCCCAAAAAAGTGAGAATACTTCCCAAGAAAACTCTCGTTTTCCTAAAACTTTCCAAAAGAGTGCATTTTTCAAGAAGGACATTTTTCAGCTTTCCCCGACAACTCTTCCTGTCCACGAAAAAAGTTTGAGGATATTTTATACGATATTCTTTAGCGTGCAAAAACTTTGCCCCAAGATTCCTCCGTAATGGTCTAGATATGCTTTTTCTTCACACACATAAAGCCACACACTCTTTTTTCCATAATGTGTATAGCATGGGATCAGACGTTTTGGACCTGAGGTGTCGTTTGGCCACTCGAAAGCTTTTTGGCTGAAAATTT
>JAHZNA010001507.1:0-30663 GCA_027743935.1 Sinodicranocentrus sp. ZH6
TCCTGTAAAAGTGCATGCACACCGATGCAACGCAAAGTCAACGGAATTCGAAAAAACAATTCACGTATGCCTTTTCTGCTTGGTGTTTTGTCAATAAACAAAGTCAACTCACCTTTTCCCCTGGATTTGCATCTCACATATGACCAACACAGGGTAAAATAGGAGCTGAATAAAAGTACCGCCAGTTTGAGGGGTACGTTGAGACAAAAGTTTATATGCTTGTTAGCAGACAACAACGTTAGCAGTACTTTGTTTGCAGCATAAACCCTTTACAACACAGATACAGATTGAATGGAGGAGTGCCTATTGCAATTTTGCAAACGAGATTCAACATTTTTCAGGATATTTTGTCATAAATGGGATTAAAATTCTTTTTTTCCCATTAATTAAATAGGGAAATCGACGTTTCATCTTTTTTCGTGTACTTGCATCAGATCAGATAATATTTTAATGCATGTTTAATTGACCCTTCTGACGGCTTGAATTGAGGAAAATGTGTGGATTATAAATTATAATGGTTTATAATGGATTTTAATCATCAGTAGTAATGATTTGTTTCTCACATGAAACCAGCTCAACTGCAAAAGAAGCTTACGGGAAGTAGAGTAAGGTAACGTAAAATAGATTTAACTGACTTAAATATCGACTTTATTACAAGGAAACTGAATCCCTTAAGTAATTATCTTTAAGAGTCAGTGCTTTTGTGAGAAAGGGAGATTGGATCAGGCAGGATTACAAATTGTTCTTTTTTTGTCTAAAGTCTGATGCAATCGTGTTTGCGAACCTTGTAAAATATATGTAATCCAAGACACGACATTACCAATCTGACAGATTACCATTCCGAATGGGTATATCATTGCGTACCATTGCTTTTTCCAGAGGTGAACATTTCCAGCTTCTCCAGCTTATAAAAGGAATGAAAGTCTCAACTTATTTTCCCATGGCCTTCACACTAAAACCTCAGAGTATCAAGATAAACCTGGAAAACTGGAGTTTCACTGGAGAATGGAAGTGAACTGGAGCACACACACAAAAGAGGAGCTTACGTAAGTGGAATTTAATGATATATCTGAACTCTCCTTCTGATGAGCAATAATAAACTTCCTCCGTGCTCTAATACTCCTACACTAATGCTCTACCTTGGTTTGACATGGTTTATAACGTTAACTACTTATATTTGGCTCATATCGAACCAATCTCTTTTCCAGAATGTTTCTCTCCAGCTTTGAGATTTTTCCTTGCTTGCCGCTCTCTCTTCTCTCTCTTCATTACAAATAAATGCCACTATATATCACACCCACGTGATGGGATATCCTCTCTCCAACTTTTCCCAATAAGTCAAAGCGATTATCATCTTTTGTAACCTCAATATATGTATTACAAAGGGGCTTTAATTGGAAGCTAAAAAGTCTATTCTTGGAAGCTTTCAAAGGGCACAATAAATTTCCATTTTTATCCCTTCTCCTCCTTACAACTCCATTAGATCTCGTAATGAACTCAATAAATTCACAAAAGTTTGGAGGGAACATGAATCATCATATTTTTTATACTTTCCAAAATACCAAAGTGCAAGCAAAAAAGATCCAATTTTGACCTTGCCTTTCAAGCCAAAAATGGTTGCTTCACATGAAGAAAAACATGGGAAAGGGTAAAATATATCATGTTCGGTTCGGATATGTCTTCTTTAATATACATAGATTTTTCTCGGAATAATGAATGGAGCTGGTTTTCCTACGTAATCAAAATCACTCGAAACCAATAAAGGTTCTTAGATATATTTTCTCAGAGTGAAGAGTAATCATGCATGCAATGAAAATGAAATTGATGAAAGTACACACATAATCCCATGGCGTGAGACACGCTTTGTATTCTCATATCGCACGAGATGAACAAGTTGGGTAAAAGTTGAAAATCTAATGTTCAGATTTTTCCTGTTGGCTTGTCAAACTTCCGTTTTCACTTCGGGAGAGAGTCCACTGGGTATTATTGATTTGAGTATATCAGGATAGTGTCGTATAGGATAGTTATATTATATGACAGTAAAAAAATGTTTTTTCTCTCCTTTTGTCAAATAATTTACAAATATCCAGATATTACGTCAACATAATTTGTATTCGAATGTGATAATGGAAGGAAAAACTCAAACCTGTTATTACCGGATGCTTTTATTTTGAATAAATAGACAGATAGAATAATACATTTGGGAAAAGGATTGTAATAAAATTGTCATTTTATGTGATAGCTTACATACTTTTACGAGTTTTGGGGTAACAAACAACTGTTGTCAATCAATTATTCAGATTTTCATGTCGAACGAACTTACATTTTTGTGTATTTTTCCGAGACATGCAATTTGTAATGTAAATTGAATCATATGTAGTTTCACGTTGATAGTAATATATAGTTTGTCGTTGTGTTCTCTTTACCTTGGAAAAGGACACATTCAAGGTCAACGCTAACAATTTATCTGTCAATTCCTCCCCAAATGGAATGACACTTGGGTACTTTGTTTTGCAAAATTATCTGTAAATATTCATAATGATCACTTGTTACTTTGTTAGCTATGTTAAGTAGCTAATTTTCTAGTTCTTTATGACAATATAAAAGATCCCATTAGGGGAAAATAGTTGCTTTAGTTTTAATCAGGAAAGGATAATAGCTCAACTTGGATGATTGGCTGATGACCGGAAGTGGAGTTGTGTTCGTAAATGAAAATATACTGACGTCATTCACCTTCTAGAGCTAGAGCTAGCTAGAGCTTTTTCCAGGATTTAATTCCAGTGAATGCAGAGTGTCGGATTTTGAAGAAAAGTTTTTGTTCTAGTGGCAGGAACTGAGTGAGTAGGCTTTTGCGAACAAGTTGATTAGGCAAACACGCAAAAAGAAAATGACATTTTAAACTGATTAGAAGGGAAAAACTAGCATGCTGAAAATAAATCATATTTTCTCTAATGACTCACGTCAACAAATATTTATTCTGCTAAACATGCAACTTTAGTGAACATTATTAAACTTATATATGTATAATCTCCGGATATGCGATAACACTCAAGAGTAATTATTTTTTACGAGTTTCTCCCTCTCCTCTAGTGTGACTGTGTTTGTAGTAAACATTAATAAAAAACACCATAATTTCATAATTTTCTTTGCCCATCATCCCATCCCAGAGAAGAAGACTTATCTGGCCATCTTAATTCCTTATTTCCTCTTCCCTTATTCAATACTTACGCATTTAAGATATCCGACAATCTTAAAATATAAATTTTTAATCTGCATAAACATCCTTATCTCTGTCGAACACCTCAAACCCTAGTAAACGACAAGGAACTACTTTTTCAAACTTTTAATTCCATCCTGCCAATTACCAAGCCCCCTACCGACCCAAAATAAATCTCAATAGGGAAAAAATATATCCAATCATCCTCCAATTTTGAAGTGCCTTGCATAATTTTAACATTCCTACCTCAATCCAAGAATAATTTTCCAAAACGAAGCATTTCAAAATCTTAAAAACATTTACATATATCCCCCAAAATACATGTCTTCGTGTGCGGCTTCCCCAACAAAAGCAATATTTTTCTTTGATATTCAAACCTAGTGAGAAAAACGTGACATCATGTAAAGCCTGCTCCTCATCTCTCGTCAAATCTGTCAAAGAAAATTCATCAGCGATACAAACCTCAACCTCAAACCAAAACTCATTCCTTTCACACAAGTTCCCAGTCAAAACATCTTTTCAAAAGGGGATTCAACTCGCAGCAGGCGAAAACAACAAAATCTCTAAGATCGACTACCCGACCACACCATACTTGGAAAATTATTCTTTTATTTCAATACGCACATGTGTGTGTGTGTTTGGAGAAGTTGACTATTACTAAAAAATATCTATGTAAAATCTTTCAAAAAATATAAGATACAACTCTGATGAGAGATCTTTAATATGGATTTCTTCACGTCTTGAGACATACACACAACTTCACAGATATTTTTTATTGCATTGACGGAACATATACATAGCAGTCACTAGGCATCTCAATGCTATCTGTACTGTATAGGAATAAGAGATACGAAGCCACAAAGAGCAAAGCCACCTTTGCTGCCTGTGGTAAAAAAAATTCTTCGAGAGAGCTTCTCTGTAATAATTCCCATATCAGGAGAACCACTGTATCTACTACTTTCTGTTTCAGTCAAGCAACAACCTGCTCACTAGAAGGGTATCTGGGATAGCGTCTCTCGTTGTGGAGTATGTAAAATAACCAAGCTTTATAGTTGTTGACGTATAAAGAAGAAAAAAAGATTATTTTATCAGAGTGTGTTTTTGTTTCGGAAATTACTCCATTGTTTGAGAGAGTTTATCTGGATTACTGTATTTTGTGCTAGTTTTTGTGAAGGAAAGGTGGGAGTTTAGAGGTTTTTTGTACCTAAAATTGCACCAGTTGCATTTCCATGTGTGTTGACGGTTGTGGTGAAAAAAGGGGTTGACTGTTTGGAAGGAGGATATCGGAGTTTGAATTGGATCGTAAAATTGGTAAGATTGATTAATTTTTTAATGGATTTGTGCTGTTAAGGAAATATGCTGGATAAGAACATGGATATTTAAAGACATTTCGTAAAAATTAACCTACAAGATGTTAGATTCTAGGATTGTTAAAAAAAAAGTAAGCCAATGTAATGGAAGTTTAGTGTAAATAATTACAGTTTAGTAATAAAATAAATGCAGTTGGGTAGTGTTACCACCTGTAAAAATCAGTTTGTCTTGTAAAACACGTTCTCCAACCTTGCCTCCCCTCTACTTCTTGATAGCTCTTGTGAGACTAGGTGTAATTCATGCAAATTATGCCCTTCGACAAGGTGACGGCAATGGAAAACTTGCTGATAGGAAAAACACTCTTTCCAATCCATTCCAAACTTGTTCTGTCTTGATAATCACAGAAATAAGGAGTTACAGTAATTTTTTTGACAATCAGCTCAACCATCTTGGAGTCAGGCAGTTTGTCATCTTATGTTTCAATTCATATCATATGGATACAAACACAATCACAAAGTACACATTACTTGGAAGATAATGTATGACGCAAATTGCACAAAATCACTCCAGGGGCAATCCTCTTTTTAAATGCTCTTCCAGCAATTTCCCAATCACTTTTGTGCCGTCAGATGATAAACATCCAAAACAAAAACCGCTTTGGAAATTATCCTATGAACAAAAGTCTCTTGAGCAAAAAGACAAATACATCCTTTCAAAGTAATCTAGCAAAGTCATCTAATTACAATGCTTCTCTTTCAAGACATTTGCTTGGACAGACAATATCCTTCATAGTTTTTGTCTCTTTATATCCTTTACACTTTATACCTTTTTCTCTACAAAATTTGTTAATTTAAAAAATACCCTTAAAGCAATTTGCCTCCTTGTGTTACAACTTCACAAAAACCTTCACATCTTTTATGCATATCTTCCGTGTCTTCTTTATAAGCTTTATTGTTTCCTCAAGTAGGAAATGCTCTTGCATAACAGTTTTCGTTGTACGTGACAATCCTAAATACAATTTTTTCAAAGGATGTATATTATTCCAAACAAAATTGTGCTCTACTCTTTCCTACATGGTGTTGTGAGATTCTTGTTGAGTTTTTATTTCTTTTTGAAGTAATTTTGTCTCTCTGCAGGTGGGGGATTTGCATGTTAACAATAAAATCCGTTTTTATTTCTCTCTTCAAATCTCAACATCCGCTGCTCTCATTACTGAGGTTGTTATACTGTAAAAAAGACACTCGGCTTATATATTTTCAAGAGAGGGTTCAGATAAGAAGAGAGCTCCAGTGAGAAAGGATTTTTTATGCTTGCACGGCACACCGGCAAAAATATATGACACAAAGGGAGTGCGTGACTTTGGCCAAGATCATGATCCTGTGATTAGGCTCATTAAAGACGGTAGATGCTTCTCTGTTACAAAAAATACATCCTTTTGATATTCAATGCACTTTTTGATGAGAAAATATCTACATATTTTACATCCAGTTTAAAACGCATAACGAGATGTAAGATCAAATATATTTTCTCGAGATAAATAATGATTAACTGTGTTTTGTAATAACACTGCATACAACATACAAAACTCGAAATATTTTCGTTACATAGCTTCTTCCATTGAAAATAAAAATCCTGTCTGTTCAAAGTAAAGTGCAAACACGTTTTTCCTGACACAAGTTCGAGAAAAAAATGCGGAATTGATATCAAAAAGAGAACAAAGATTGCAATTTACAATGATCTCCACCTGCCAGGCACAGTTTTTTCAAAATATTTATTTCAACCGCAAAAATATAATATTCTTTGAGGGTCTTGTTCTTCAGGTTGAAGGATAATTTGTAGAATTAAATCTTCCTCATTTGTTACACTCCTTATCAGATCAGAAAATTAACCAGGAGCGGAGGAGAATCTGAACGGGATTTTTTAAAAGATGCTTTTGATGACAAAAGCGGGAAAAGTTTAATCCGATTTTTTCCTCCCTAAATGACTTTTTACGGTAGAGTTAACTTTTGGTATTATTTGAGGTGAGATGTGTGTAAAAAAATAAGCTGGTTTACCTTCATGAAGGCTCCTCCACTTGGCACGCATGAACGAAGTAAATTTTTCAAACATTTTCTTCTCAGAAGTTAAAATTGTACCGTCACTTCTTATAAATATCATCTAACGTTGTTTCTCACAAAGATGTGGTGTTGCATTTTTGTAAGAATAAAAACGCTCGAGTTTTTTATCATCTTCTTACAAGCTTACAAGACAATCCCTTATAATGGGATATAATTTCATGGAGGATTTTATTCGACTTAGTTGGCAACTCGGTTGATTTTTTTTAAAGAAAACAGGTAGCTGCTCTACAAACTTGATAGGATATGATCAAGGACAGTTTCAAAGTTTGTTACGAGTTTACAAGAACAAGATCCATTTTTTTAATACATTCAAACAACTGTATCAGGGCAGATCCAGTTTTTTTCCAAGAGGTGAGGTGAGAGAGAGAGAGGAGTGGGTAAAAAAATGCATACGTGGCTACTAGACATGATACAGATGTGAACACAGGAGGCAAGGTGACTTTGTACATTTGCTTCACATCTTTCGACAAATGGTGATGTGAAGCAAGAGGAGAATTTTTCTTTGTGCATTTAAAAATGTAAATAGGGATATTTTTTCATCTGATATTTTATTCATTTCGGAGATGCACAACAAAAATGGTCTGATTTGTAGTTTTCTTTGAAAGAAAAAATTGTTTTGAGGATATGTTCACTACTAATGGGGATATTTTTTGACAGTAATACAAGTCCATAAGAACAGACTGACGATATTACATAATGGAGATGTCAAATTGACTGAGAGAGTGAGTGAAGGAGGGCAGGGCGGTGATGAAAAAAAAATGATAACGTCATGTACGAATATATCCTCAGATTTAAAAATGCAGTTAGCGAATACTCCCCTTTACGTAATAAACTGCTTGCGTAATTATAGTATCGGCAAAGGACAGTATAATGTTGATTATCATATTTAGGTTATTGATTTTGCAATGATGTGTCGCTGAAGCTGCTTCATTTTTACGACATAGTGAAGTACACAACGCTGACAGGACTGAGCATTTAGAATAGATGCGATTAAAGCAGGTTCAGCAAATGAGAACAAACATTATAAGAAATGCAAGCAGTGTGCAATTTTAATATTTATAAAGTTATTTAATTATCCGATTTCGTAAAGATTTCATTTCTTGGAATTTGTCGACTTTCTTGGAAAAATCTTCCAAGGGTTATAAAAGCGATTTCCGTGAACGAATGAAATATGCATGTTATACAGTACAACAGACTCGGCGACCTTGGCTCCTTTGGAGCAACATTGCCTATTGAACCTTTCCTCTTTTCTGACAGGATCTTTTAGGCGATATCCATTTTTTGTTATGATTATGCTTATGCCATTCTATATCTATTTAGCTGATAGCTTGTATAAAATGGCAGGAGGAGGTTTCCATCATCAATTCACTTTCGTACATCAAAACCAAGCTTACATTATTTTTTCTGCAATTTTAAAAAGACTGTTGTAATAATTTAAAAGAAAATATTTTCCTCTTCCGTCAAATACCACACACGCTCACAATATAACTATTTAGTGGGCTCACAGCCAGTGGTCAAGGATGTTGTGCCAGTATTATATATAAAAAATACACATTTCGAAATCTATGGGGTTTTATGATGGTACATAAAATAAGATTGAAGTTGCTTCTTCAATCAGGAAATCTTGTAATATTATTTCACGAGCTGGAATATACATACGTGAAATGTTGAAAACCATCATCCCATAGATTCTCACATATAACCATAATGGTTATGGTGGTGTGGTCTCATCTTGAAATTGAAACTGGTAAACTTGCAAGTATATCCTTCTTGTTAGGGAAATATCCTTTGGGGTGAGTGGATTTTTAAAAGGATAATTATACGCTTGCCAGTTGACTTGATTTTGTGTTTGAAATATTCAAAACCCAAACTCGTGTCAGAGATTTTTTTCATAACTTTTCTCCTTCCATCACAATAAACTGTCCCGTTAATATTTATGAAAGGGATGTCTTGGTCAAAAAACTGAAGGTGATGTCTTGTACCGCAAAAGTACAAAATCTTTCGAATATTTTTTTATATTCTGGTTGAGTGGTTTACTCCGTTGGTTTGTAAAAAATGTTTAGACAAAAATCTAACATAAGCTTGTCGCAGTCGCACAACCACAATATTTACGAGAGTGTAAGCAAGCGTCTTTGAGTTAGGTGTATAGAATCGGAAAATCTTCAAAGGAAGCTTGTCAGGTGAGGAAAGTGAGAAGTCGATAAATTTTACTTGTCCAATTTCCGGCATCCAAGACTAATTCTCGTATCCATATTCAGTATTCAGAGGAGATGAGATTGCAAATTGCTAAAGAATGGTTTTACACATTCACACATTGTAAAACAAAAATGATGGGACTGGGAAGATTATTAGGTGAGGAGATTGATTTTCGCTGTGGTAAAGAAAGGAAATATTTTGCGCAGGTTTTGAGTGACGGGATTTTATGATGATAACATTTGTATAGTTGAGTCCTGTATTGAGTGGTCTAATATTACACTACTACATACCACGTTGGTCTAATGTCGTGACCGTGAGTACATTACATCTACGAGCTGGTGCGTATTTGTTGCGTATCTATTCTATTTTTGCAGACGTTCAACTCTTTCACAAGATCTAATTCATTACTACGCACACGCACGTGCGTACATTTTGAAATTGTAATCTTTATTGATATTAGTCAACAAGTGAATTCATTTACAATGTGTGAAGAAAAAAAATCACAGAGAAAAAATTGTGACATTTTTACCTCTCGTTTGAGATTTTACTAATCACTTCCTCTTCCATTCTAATCTTTATTCTGAACACATACATGCACAATACTTCAAAAAAAAATTATTACCTAGTTTTGTAATACCACTACCTCCACACCTTTTTCTGCTAAACATGCAATTCTCATATATATTCTATTGCACGACTTGTGATCAACCAAGGTATGAAAATATGCTTGAAAAGTAAACAACTGTTTTTTTGTACGGTAAAACGTGCCACTGCTACTCTCAATTTAATCATTTTATAAACCTAATTGCCAATTAGCTATAAAAAAGTTCATCCTAAATTCCCTCCCATTTATCAAATCTTTCGTAATTCATTTGATAATTAATGAGTTTATAAACCACCCTTGAATTTTAAAATCTCAATCCAATCAACATTTAATACAAACCAAACTTATTCGATTTTAAACAGGTTAATTAAAATGCTGCTAGCGATATACCTTTAAAATGACGATATACGTTTAGTTTTCTTAACCCTTCCGGCATTTTATTTTACAGTAAGGATTTTCTTGGCTCCCATAAATTCCAGTGTAATTACCCACTCGCGTCTTTAAAAAAATCATGGTGGCTGCCAAACGCGCCTAGTGAGCCCCTTTAATATTTAATTACAAATCGATATATTTCTTCGAGTATAACAATTTTTAGGGACATTTTTCTTCACGATGTGGGATGCTCATAAAAAAACCTGTTTTAGCAGGGATCCCTCTCGTCACACAGTTTATCATTATCTGTGCAGGTTTTTGAGGAGATTGCTATGTTCACGAAAAGCTGTAAAGGATTACACTTGATAAACCAGGAGCAGCAAGGTTTACAAAATATATAATGAGAATATTTGCCATAGATGGGAGTTTATCTGAGAGAATGTTCAAGACATGCTGTGCAATGCGTGTGTTAATGGCTGTCAAAAAATGATTGTGGAGTGGAGGGCCAATGGATGAGATGGAGTTGAAGAGATGAAGAAAAAAATTGTGAGATGTAATAAGTATCGTATCATAATGATAAAGAGATGTGTGTAAATGCATGCGTACTCCTTTCGGTTAAATTGGCTTGTACGACTTGTGGCTTGATATGAGGTGGGGGTTCTGATGACCTCTTTTGAGATGTTTAAAATTTTGAGAAGGAGGGAGCTTGGAATTTATGCAACATTATTCTCTGCATTCGATTTTCCGACTGTCTGTTATACACAAGTGTGTAGTCCACTTTAGTGGATATACACGGAAATTAACTAAATATTATCAAAAGGTTGTTAAATCCCGACATTTTCAAAAGGGTTTTAGTTGAGATTTGCATGGGGTAAACTTATAATGAGAAATAATGTATCGATTTCTAGCGTGGTTAAGAATCCTTCAAAAATTTCAAGGTAAACTGTGTGAATCGCCTTGAACTTTGAGAAAATTTTTATTTAGTGCATAAGTAAGTAAACAATAAAAAAGTTTCTTCCGGTTTTGACAATAAATGTAATATTTCTAAGGATTTTCCTGTAGGATTTTCCTGTTGTAATATTAGGATTGAGGTGATCATTTGTGGAAATAAATGAAGGTAAATTATATAGGAATGAATAGCTTCACAATTACAACTTCCTTGGTGCCAGACGGCTCATACGTAAACAATATCCATTGTTTAAGCTTGTTATATGCCATAGCTATATGCATAAATACGGGCATTGACATGAATAGCCATATGTTATGTTGAAAAGGGCGACGCACATGTGGAACATTATTTGGAGCAGTTTTTCCGTAAAGTAAATCACCTGTCCTTCTTCATTTGCACAAGTTTCCAGAAGGATATGCTTGCTTAAAATGTTCATATGGGAGAATCAAGAGAAGAGTTTAGCTCTTTCGAGTAACCAGAAATAGTGTATTTTTTGGACGCCATTTAGTAATATAAATTTATCCGTAATTCAGGAGGATAGATGTATTTCAAAAGTTGATCATAATGTAATGATTGAAAACTAATAACTTCACTTATTTCGTCTCTAATAAAAATTACAAGGATATTTAGCTACATAACATACTAGTTGACATTACGAAATCCGTAGCAAAATCACACCTACTTAAACCCTTTATCATCAGATTAAGCACTTAATCTCGTAAGTAATATTTTTTCTAATGGGATACATACCTGTCCCACTAGGACAATAAGACCACCCACTGCTCCATATGAAGCTGATCATTCGCAACATTGTCTATATTTTATTGCAAAGGTCAACCAACATTCCTTTAGGTATATTTTTATCCAGCATAGATTTCCCATATATAGGTATACATATCCCACCTTATTCTTTTCATATACACCCTCCCCGTGATCCAATTTTTTCAAGTATACTTTTAATTTCACAAAAGTAGCTTGTCCAATGATATTAGCAATATTAGAGGATTACTTACCAGAGGATACAAGATTTAATCTGGGTGTAGGAATTTTAGCAACAAAGACAAGACACACACTCTCGTAACAAAATGGAGCATCAAATCAATGTCAAAATCATTTTTTGCTCATGATGCGAAATATAAAGCTAGAAAGGAAAACTGAGACGCCACTCCCTCCCCCCACAAATGTAGAGATCCGCATCATCACGCATTGTAATAAATTAGCTCAGATTTCACTCTTTGATCTTTGATCTTTTCCCTCTAAATCCAAAAAAATGAATCTAGTTTTTGTGTTCAACTGATGAACTAATTATTCCGGAAAGAAAAAACATCTTGTTCATTTTCCCTTAAATGAAAACTCCATTTTATTCCTCTCTCTCTCGTGGTCATTATCATTACCATTGAGAGAGGAGCTCATTGAAATAAAAAGTAAATGCAATGAGAACATTCTCCTCTTCCAAATATCATATCACACATGACATGAAAATTGCTACAAGTCCGGTTTTTTGGGCTTGGTCATCCATCCTCTATCTGGTTGGGTGAGGAAGAAGAGAAAAGTTAAAAAGTGGACTTTTTGGATAAAAAAACATGTGTGATATCAAACTACAACCTCATCTTTACAAGTAGAACATTGTACAGGTATACAAAAACTAGGTCTTATGATGATGATGGATCATTATGAATGCATTGTGCACACAAGCTGTATCTAAACAAATATTGAGTCAGAATATAAAATAGGAATAGGTATGAAAAGCATTATATGATAATGGGATGCGTCAAATGTCAGCAGGATGCAAGAGGGGATGGTCACAAGCGTAATACCAGAACCTGAGCAATTATTCGAATCAAATGGTTACGGTGACAGTTACATGGGGAAATAGTAGGACAATATGTCAACAACAGGGGACATGTATAAGATGTACAGAAAATATCGACATTTTGTATGTTTTAGGGAGTTTGGCGTCATCAAATATTTTACTATGCATTAAATTGGTACATTTGGTAGTATAGATCATTTCAAGGACCGAGTTATATGATTCAAAGAAATAAGTTATGAATGATTATCACAATAACCTTTTTTCGTTGTAATCATTACGCATTTTTAAAATGTCATCCTCCCAGCAATCATTATCTCTTATTTTTCTCTCTGGGCTAATGGCACAAGGGAAGTGCCATGTAAACACAGGGAATTATCATGGTGTAGATGAATATTATTATATGGATGTTTCTTTATATACTTAAATGGGTTAAATGCAATTAGCATTGAACCTTGTGAAATGTATAGTGTGAGATGATGACAATGATTATAGAAGAGATTTTTTTACTGTTATACAAGATGTAGTAAATAGTGTGGCGGTAATGTTGAAGTACAACTTTTATTGAAATGTTAAACGCATCATATGTGTTGTGATTAATATCGTCATTTTTATATCACGGGGAAAAAGCGAGTTTCACAGTTGCGCGTTTTTTGTGTGTCAGGATGTGTGTGTCTGTATGCTTTTGTGAGTGGATTTTTCGGAACTGTGAGATATCTTTTACGCACATCAGACAAGTTTTTTTTGACAGAGTAGGTCGCGCTAATAAATATCCAAATATGTTGAGCTGAGTTGCTACCTTTTGTGAAAAAAATAGAGATTTTAATCTGTTTACATATTTTTCACTCCTGTCATGATGATTTTTATAAAGGAAAAATTTTCCTTTCATTTAGAGCGAATTTTTACCGCTGGGAAAAATGTGAAAGAGGAACGGATTTTTATTATTTTTCCCCGCATGACATATTTTACTGTCGGATATAACTCGTTACAACTTGTTATACACATTCATCATTTAAATATTCTTTTGTTGGTCAACCACCTCCCCTATGTTTGTGCAATTTTTCTCTCTCACAATACTACTCACTTGGTGATATTTTTGCAAGGATCATGTCGCATGATAAAATGTACACCACACACAGTTACTCTTTGGTAGGGGTGCGACATTAAAAAATATTTTTACTCAAATCTGGAGCAAAATTAATCCTTTTTCAGCGGGAAAGCGAGATGGTTTGTTTTCATTGTACAAAAATGAATGATATCCGAGTGAAATGCAATATTAACATGTCATGTTGGATATCTCTATTCAAAAAATCCTCCCCAACCAGACTCACTCTTTTGTGTGCGAATTGAGATGTAGATTTTTCTCATACAAGCACCCCGACATCCTCGTGAGTTTAAAAAGAAAGGATTTCACATAAAGGAAGAATATATCCCCATTAAAAAATATTTATGCTAACGTTACTCTATGATTTGGCACATCTTGCACATTATTTTACACTAAAGGTGTAATGAACTGAATACACAAAAAAGATATATGTATAGACACATGCTTCCCAGAGTTGGTCACTAGTTCACGCATTAAAGTCGGACAGGTGGAGAAGGAAAAGCGAGGTAAAAAAGTGTCAATAGATTTTTCTAGAGCATGCAATATCATCAAGGAATAATGTTTTCGTATTGGTAGTTACCCATATCGTACGAGAGAATATTGGACAAAAACTCAAGCATGACATGACATGATGCTGAGACAGGGAAATATTGCTTTGTTGGCATTGAGCCCCTCAACCTCGTTAAATTATGCGTGTTCCTCTGCACATACGAATTCAAGAGGGGAAGAGAAAAAAAAACAATTATTCAACACGAGAGTTGACAGAGAAAGACATCAAGTGGTAAACATCTCTTGGTAGGTGATTGGAATGAGGATGATTATGCGATTTGGGTGGAGTTTGACTACTCCATTTCGCAAGTCAATTTAAATACGGTTGAAATTCTCCTCAGGAATCAATAGCACAATTGGAGTTTTGTGTGATCGATGGATTCTTGTTTAATGAGCCTCGTGCCCAATAAACTTTTCATAGCTTCCTTATCGTCATGTTCTACGCAGTGAGTTGACACTGAAAATGCTTGAAAAACAAAAGGCCAATGAGTGGAACAAATTTTGTAAAAAATAGCCTTTTTAATTTTTGGAAAGTTGAGGTGGATTCAAGTCAAGTTTAAAATTGGTTAAAGGTTTTTCTTGGTTTTAAAGAAGAAAAAACAAATCAATAAAGTAAGCCACAGTCATACACGCACAAAAAATTAGCCTTTGTAATTTTACATAATTTTCTTTTTCTTTTTGGGAAAAAATGCAAAAAAATGGATTGTGCTGATTCACGCAGCCACAAAGTATCATTCACCTAGTTAAGCCTTTTGTTGATAATTTAAATCCCATTTTAAGGTTTAAAAAGAGAATTCATGAGTCACGTGACACAATCTTAGGCTTTGGACTTTGCGTGTTGGTTTTGCTGATAAGAATATAATTGAAATGAGAGAAAAAGTAAACAAAACTACAAACATAGAGATAAACACGCGCATTATGAAAATTTTGTCTGCACACGCAGTTTCGAAATGAAAAGTTTACCACTATTTTAGTACCATCCATTACAAGACCTCACAAGATAAAGATGATCTTGTCAAAAGTGTAACAAGCGTAAACCATCTCGAATTATTTACAAATCTCAAATATAAACTAAAATATTGCATTACAATTTTTAGCAACAACGTTGGCTTATATGGTAAGACAGAAATGGCAAAATCCATCTCAGTTTTATTTTGTTCCTTTGCCTTAAAACTAAGTTACAGGTCACTCCTCACAATTTTTGGGAGCAATGTTGTGTCTACTTATCCCTGCACAAAAGTCAAGTATGAGCGAAAGGATATGTACATTAGAATATGGTAATTTTAATGAGCTTCACTCAATTCTTATGCGAGAAGGGAGGTTTAGAGAGATCTCAATAGAGATAACGTTTTTTTCTTTCTGCCCTGCACAATTGTAACACATGTGTAGATACTAATGCATTATCATGCCTCGTTTGTCTGACATGCATGCATGCATGACGAAATATTATAACAGAATGATTTTTCTCTCTATTGTTCACATGCGCGAATTGCCGTGTAGCAAAAATTCACTGACAAATTGCATTCCTTTTGAGTTGTCTTGTATGCATAATTTTTTTTTATATATTAGGGCTCGTCGTCCATTAATAAAATAATTTGAGAAAAAAAATAATAGAGTTGAGAAACCCTTTCTAAAAATTGATATTTCTGTGCTTGACTGAAATTTTGAAGAAAAAAATATCAACTTGGATTTTAAACGACAGAAAATGTATTATCTGTGTGTGTTGCGCAAAGGATCTAAAGATAAGTTTTTTCACATGTGGACCATTTGCTCAATACGAGTTTATAAGTTGTGTGGGAATATATCTTCAATAATGATCTGCATTATTACCCTCGTCAATAAAAATCTGCATAATATTCTACTAGAGATAAAGAGACGGATCTTATGAGAAAAAGTTCGAATCCAAAAAATGAAATGAGATATACATAAGCTAGTGTACAGATGAAGATTTAAGAGAGATACACAAGTACTCATAAAAAATCTCGTTGTTACTAAACATCACATCCGACTTGAATTTATGACTGTTTTGCACACGAGCTTTCAACTAGAAAAAAAATGAATGCGTAGAGTGGACTCTAGTTTGGACTTTGGACGAGCAAAGGCAAAATATATTTAATAGGTTTATGTACAGCTTTTGTTTCATCCTAACAAGAGGATATGATGTGATATGGATAGTTATGATCTAAATAAACTGAATTGAACCAGTAAATATTCGAAATCTTTTTTTGAGAATTGTCTTTTGTCGTTTGTCTAGAGTGTTATGATCTTCTTGAAAAGAAATGAGAGTGAATGAAGCAAGTATGAACAAAGGGTAACGGTTTATTGAAATATAAAAAACTTGTAAGGGAAATTAATGATTTTATCCGGATTGCTGTTTAATTTTATGTAGTAAAATTCTGTGCATCGACCGATATCATCCCGTTAACCTACCTATGTATATTAATTACTTATTTTAAAGCATTTAATTTCACTATCGGCGTTCAATATCTCAAAATCCTACTGGAGTCTCCCTTCAAAAGTCTGTAATAAAATAATGTCACTAACTCAAATCGAATGACTGGGTTACGAGTCATCTCCAATTTTCCCACATTTCCCTTGAAGCCACCACCTGTTGCATTTCCTCTTTATAATTTCTGCTAATCACCTTTCTTGTGCAAGCTTTGCATTCTAAATGATTCTCACAGGCTGTTATCATCCATTAATTTTTTCCTCTTTGAAATCAAACAATCAATGCACTTTTATATATTTTATTTATTCATGCCTCTGTAATTCTCTCTCATATTTCATTTTATAAAAATGCAACCTCTGTATAAGAAGACCTTGATCCTATCAAAGGACATTTACTTTACATTTACACAAGAGTTGGACAAGGAGAAGCAGGTTTGCTTAGTCAATTTTGTGTAAAGAATATAAAATATATTGTTATATACCCTTGCCCCTGAACAAATCTTGGCAATGACTGATACGTATATAAAAATTGCAACAAGTGTAACCTTCCATTGCAATTAAAGTTACCTTTTCAATATTTATGCATCCCATCTCTATCAAATGCACAAGTGAGCAAAGTGAAATCACAAATCAAGTCATATTCCTTTTCAACTTAAAAGGTTGAGGATAATGAAAAAGGAAAATTTATTTCGACTATTGAAACCGGCCAGGAAGTTAAAGATTTCAATCTTGAATCTCGAGAATCAATCACATTTTCTACTTTACTCACTATTTATTAAGAAAGTTGAAAATAAAGGTATTGAGCCTCATCGCCAAAAAATATATATCGTTCAATGTCGTCGTTAAAATGATCATCATTAGCTAAAAAGAAATATATGGTTGCATTGAGAAAAACGAGGGCTGATAAGGAGTTCCTTAAAAGCATAGATTATCTAAATGATTAAGCTATATAATTACCGTAATTAACTTTAAAATACATAGACAATCTAGAATGATTTGGGAGAAGAAAGAGTGATTAAGATTTTCTATTTAAGAATATGCTTTTTTGTGGGAAGGGGGGAGTACTGTCAAGAAAAAAAATTATCGTTAAAATTTTATAAACGTTTTTTCTTCTTTGTTGAAGTCATCATTTGGTTCTAAACGAGAATTATAATTATCCTCAAGATCAAGACCAACGAGATGCAATGACGCAAGCACTAAGCAGAGATGCATGTACAGATTTGGTCATTAAATTACCATCATTTTTGAGTCATTGTCTGGTCACAGAGATTCCAGTTAGACGTCAAAGTGGTGGTGATTTATGCTCTATTTTTCCTCTACCTCAATTGGATGCTATTGCAGTTATTAAAATGGCAACGGGCCGAGATCTTGTGACTGTGACTAGTGCAAACTGTAAAGTATGAAATAAGAGATGGCTGTGGTTAAGGTACCATCAACATCTGTCTTTTTGGTCTCTGTGGCTAGTTATGTGACTGACCTTAGAATTGGGATGATGACAGAAACTCGCTATTCGTAAGCGAGTAACGAAAGTGATGCCATTTTGTGGCTTGGGGGTTAAATGATCCTCTTGAAAAATTATTTTGCATTAGTCGAGGGTCAAACTTCAATTGGGATGTGGAACAAGTGAAATACCATGTTGTGTCAGTGAGGAGCTCTCATTTCACAAGACTATATGATTCCTCTGAATTGTTTGTTTGATCTACTCTAAACTCTGGAGAAAATGTAAACAATTTTCTGGACAGATTTTTGTTATTTGCTCGAGCAGCTGAAAAACTTTTGTTGACAGATTTAAACACATTTGCCACGAACTCATTTGACGTAATTCTGCAAAGTCATAAAGTGTTTAATGCACTGATGAAGTTTGCCTGTTTTCCATAAATTGTTCTGAGGACGCTCGAGATTATTGTTGAGCAGCTGCAGCTGCGGAAGTTGTCAATTTTAATTTGAAACGTTTTACAAGATAAACAATTTATGAAAAGTTTTAATTATTTCTACGAACGGAGATGAAAAAAACAAGACAAAGTAGTATTCATTGCTTTTTCTATATAAATATTTATATCTTTAATAATCACCCTTGGTGGTCTTTATATAATATTAGCAAATATCCCCAAACCTATCAAAAACATCGGAAGATTTAGAGTCAAACATGTTATTAAAGGAGTCCACAGTGGCTAACATTCTTTCAACACTGTCGCACATCATGTCTTCAAAAAGTTGCACTCGAGCTTCAGTCAATACTTCCCTTCTATCTTGTTTCACTTGCTTTTCCATCGTTTCCAGTAGAGTCATCGCAGTTTGCTCTTTCCCCGGCTTGGATTTCATGATAATAACCACGGCTGACCCAGAGTCTTGAGTTTCTTCAGTTTCATTACTCCCAGTTTCATCCTTCTTATCTGACAAAGACAACCTTTTTTCTTGCCCTTCTAACCCAACCTGCTGAGGTTGTTCAGGGAGGAGATTTTCTTCAAAGGCGGATAACCAATAGCAATTATATTCACCGTCACACTCATCCACGTCGTCGACTTCTGTAATGATCTCATCGATCGGCGTCAACAATCTAATATTTTGCTCTACAACTTCCCCATGCCCTTCCATACTTTTTGCCTTTTTCTTAGTTTCATGCTCTTGTCGCAAATACTCTTTTACCAATGAGGGCGCCCTACTTTCATCAATGAGCTTCATCACCGGAGCATTATAAGAGTGATAGAGGCGGTCAAATCCTTTCAGGATTTCGTCAAATGTCACAACCATGTTGGCATAACAAGCGGTATACTTCCTTCTCTCTGTTCCAGGCCAAGCAAACATCCTTTGCGTGCTTAAGGTCACCATGCAGTTATTTAACTTTTCTAAAAGATCCTCTGCTTGGGGGGTCCTTTCATGAGACCAGTATAAATCGTCATGTGTTCTTGCACTCATTACAAGATCGTATAAACGCTAATTGTAAATAAATTAGGAGATGTGACTTATCGCAAAACTTATTGCGGGATTAACTTCTTCTTTTTAAATAAAAAAATACTATATTACCTGAATTGACAAATGGCATTTGGCCAAGTTATCCACTCTCATCTTCGGAACGAGCATTTGGACCAGTTCCCTCACTAACTCAAGGGCCTTTTCTGATACTCCACAGTAGTAATAGAAGGGTTTGTTGTGAGCGTAAAAAACGCTTTCGGCTGTTACTCGCCTAGATTCATAAGAAAAAGAAAATGGATCATTCGAAATAGAGATTGTTGTCGGGTCGGATAGAATTTTTTTCTGTGGTTGTATATTTGCTAAAGTGAGAAACAATACGAGTCAATCATGCGGTGTATTGTTGTCTAACGGGATTTTCATGTCGGGGAAAAAATATTTTTATATTTTAAGAGATGATGAACCGCAGTTGAGAATATGTATGTTTAAAGCCTTCAGGGGATTGCCACTTTTGAAAAGAAAATTGCAATTTGCAATCAACTCTTGCAAAAAAAATAATGTGTAGAGGAGAGGAAGACTGGGTCACGGTTTGGTTGGGATTTGTGTGTCTTTTTTGTTTTGATTGTGAAGATATATACATAATACATACGTACCCATATGGGAGGGAACAGGTGGATGAGGTGGTAACGTCTGAAAGGGCACGGTGTAAAATAGAGTCGACCAAGTCGATAGATTCTTGGTTGCAGATGTCTTCGGATAAGAAGCGCTTTAGGCTTTCTGTTTCATACTTTTCGTTTCCTTTTTCCTTTGAAAAGAAGTAAATTGACAGGAAATATTTTTAATTTAAGAGATAACTTTGTAAAGGGAGGTGGGAGGAGGGTGATTGCGTAATGAAAAAATATTGCATTGAGATGGGTAAAAAATGAAAGAAATGTGAAACGTGTGTGGTTTTTAGGAAAGGGGATTTATTTAAATGTGAATTGTCATTCAATTTTTTGTCGGTAAGCCGTCCGTCCTTGAAAATATTGAATGTAAATAGAGACACGTAACCACCCACGTAATTTTATAAAATATTGCACCCCACCCACCTCTATTCAATCACGGAGCACAATATCAATATAAAAAACAGGATGAGGAAGAAAAAAATATCAATTTATTATTTTGATGGAATCATACCGCCAACTCCATTTCAACACAAATTCCACTCAACTCGACTCCATAACATCTCCCATCTGTAGTGCTTAGCCTGGGGTGTGTCAGCAAGTACAAGGTTTCATGAAAGTAGCCAGGACTCTTTGATCTGAAAATGATTGGAAAGTCTAAACTCTGTCCTGGTAAGATTACACCGGGAAGTTGAGAAAAGTGGAATTCCAAGTGGGGCTTTTTAGGCACTTGGAGGCTAGCTTCGGGCGTTTCGTTAGGAAGCATGGTTTCCTATTCACAAGCAAACGTTTATCTTGATCATTTACAACATTGGAATTGGAAGATTGGAACACCTTGCGTGTGTATCCTGTATATATTTGCTTGCCTGAGATTTGTCCCTTTCCAAAGCTAAAGAATTATACAAGGTGGAGTCCGCAAGCATCCTTTCAGCATCGATATTTGGAGGATGGCGGAACCATTGATAGCGGATGGCGGTGGTTCCTTCGTTTTTAAACACGAAATATTTTATATCCTTACATTCTGAAAAATAAAGACCACCCATGAGAATTTATCCTTAATGAAAAATACATATATGTAGCGGCTTCTGTTTACTCGTTGTAGTAGAAAAGTGTTGATTGTCATCGTAAAGATATTCCTGCTTCACTGAGCTGAGAGAAGGGTCCTTTATAAAGTGATGGGCTTGTGAAGCAGAAAGAGAAAAGGTGAGGACGATTTCTGAGCTTAAACTCCGAATGCGGAGAATTGGACCTCGATTCTCGTTGTAATAGTCTTTGCTATTTCAATAACAAAAGGAATATATAGGAATTTGTGTGAAGATTTTCCTGCACAAATCAGTTATATTTTTGTATACATTGTTGGCTCATTGTTGAAATCAAGATTGTCTAGAGCAAGCTCTTCCTCCGCATCCTCATGTTTGCTAAAGACCAACTGCGGTACTAACAACTTTCCCACGCGTTGGGTGGGTGCTCCATCTTTGCTGGGGGTGGGCTAAGAAAAGATTCCAGGAGGTTATATCATCATGTGTGTTAATGATATTAAAAAATGAGATCAGTAGGTGAGAATGTGGTATCTTAAGTGGAAATCTGTATTGATTTTGTATTCCCGTACCTTCAAAATGAGGTTATCTGGAACCAATTCTGGTGGTTTCCCGTACAAGGCTATGTCACACCTTAGAATTTCTTTTGTTCCCTCAATAGTCTTCGTGCGTGCCCATTGCTCTTCCCAATTGAAGTTTCCAGAATATTTTTTTCCGTGAGATGATCTTCTTCCGCTTTTCTCTGGAGAAAATAAAACATAAAAACAATTTGTCCTTTGTTCTATAGGAAAAACAAAACAGTCTTGTTTTTTTATTTACTCGTTGTAAGTTTCCTATGTGGAAGACTCATCTCATTCCTCACATGATTGGGATATCGCTGCCTTTTCATTTCAGGAAAGTCCCTTTCATACCTTTTTGTAATGACCTCAGTAATTTCCGCTTTCGTCCCGCATGGCTTTGGTCGGATGGCGTCAGGCCAGGTGGCGTTTTTTATATAATAGCCGCTCAAATAGTAATTGTGCACTGTTCTATCGAATAACTCCTTATCTTCCTTTTTGTACCTGTGAGTTTCCCCACTGCTCATGACTGGAGGGCGACATTCTGTGTTTCTCTTTGTGGTCAAGCGGTTATAAGTTTGACGCCAGATGTAACACCACCTTTGGTAGTTTTTAAGGTGTCGGGAAGTTGTTGGTTTGGCTATTTAAAAATAAAAATAACTCAAAGCATAGAAGGTTTCGGAAGAATAGGAATATTTGTGGAAAGCATGTTCTGTTTTGTACCCAGTGGCGGTGGTTCCCTTTCGATTACTAACTTTTTCGGCTTGGCTAGCGAGCATTGCACAATTGGAAGTCGTTTGGCAAGCGCTTCAGAACAAAAGTCGGTTGGGGTGGAGAGCAAAGGGGGATTGAACTTAGTAGGGCATTCAAGATCGTGAGAGTCGTAGCAGCATTTTGGATTCAGTTCACAGTTTCCGGTGCTTCGCTCACCACGGAGGGACATGGTGAAGTTTGACGGTCTGTAATTTAAAAAAGCAAAAAATTCGAGACGTTGCAGAGGGAAAAGTGAATTCTGTCCATATCACTGAAGTTCATAAAAATTTCCATGACGCATCAGTTCCCTCTTTTGGACAAAGGAAGGACAAAGAACCCGGAAATAATCTTGTGGTTTAGTTTTTGCTCTAGTTTCCTTTCATTTTTTTCTATTTACTGAACAGCATGCAAAAACCCTGTTGATTGCTAGTATCATTTTCATCTCATCATTTTTATTGGTTGCGCTCCACCACACACCAAAAACTAATATCATTTAAAGACCTTCTCATAATCGCTTTGAAACTTTCATAAAAAAAACTTTTCTCCGCAAACTATACACTGGATCCATGTCATTACTTCAATTACTTTTTCCAGCTTCTCCAGCCTTTCCCGCTGAGAGGAAAGTAAACAGGAGAAAAATCGACAAAACTTTGCTCGCATCTTATTATTATTTTCTTCCTTGGTAAAACCCCCTTTTGTAAGAAACCAGGAACAAAACTTGAGTCGTACCAGGGCGGAAGGATTACACTTGTTTCTTTATTACATCTCCAGACTTTTAGCGTTTTTTTTGCTAGAGCAAAAATAAAAATGTAGGTCGATAGTTCACCTCAGGACAGTTATTTTCATCATAAAATGCGCAACAATTGCGGAAGCCAAATATTGAAATAATTAATAATAATAATAAGCATTTTTTCAATCCTTTTTTCTTGTCTATTTCTCCATGAAAAACTGGATTTTTCCAGGTAGCAACTTGACTCGTGATAGACGTACCTACTTATTTCCTTCCTGTTTTTTCTTCCTTTCTTCTCCATCCCACAAAAAACATCTACAAATGCATGCTCCAGTTTTTCAAGTAGTGGCGACAATAACATTGGATATAACCATAATTTTCATATCCGACGACCACCCATTACGAAATATACCTACATAAATAAACCACTCACTGAAGCCATTACTTTTGTACAGATAAAATAAACAACTTATCATCGCCCTCTCCTTCAAATCCCTCTTGTCACCACCAAAAACATCCTTTTAAAAAAGCAAAAAGAAAAACATACATAAAGTCGCACTGGAGAAGAACTCGACGCCGAGAGGTTATTGACCTCTTCTGTTTTTGTGTACTGACCAGAATACAAAAAAGATACTGCATTGCAATTTTTGTCTTCCTTTGTTTCTTTTTTCCCAATATGCATACATCCATAAAAACAGATAACACAAGTAGGTATATCGTCACTACCTGTTCCACATATGACGCTCATCAAAAACCTGCTCTAACTTTCCCTTCACTTTATAAGATGGGTACAATTAGTCTGAGAAAGTTTGCAGCAGGTGGGGTGCGGTGCGGCGTGTAGCGGGGTGGGATGTATGTAAAAAAATATGTATAAAAAGTTGTCAGGAGTGAAATGAAGCCACCGATGAAAAACTTTGCATAATATGGATATCCTTTATAATTCACTTTTTTCCGCAGTAGCTAGTAGCTATATACATACGTATTACGTATATTAGGGATATCCTTAAAATATCCTTTGTTTAGTAATGAAGCCATGTCATGCCATATGGGAAACTTTTTATTCAAATTAGTCTGAGAAAGTTTGCAGCAGGTGGGGTGCGGTGCGGCGTGTAGCGGGGTGGGATATATGTAAAAAAAATATGCATAAAAAGTTGTCAGGAGTGAAATGAAGACACCGATGAAAAACTATGCATAATATGGATATCCTTTATAATTCACTTTTTTCCGCAGTAGCTATATACATACGTATATTAGGGATATCCTTAAAATATCCTTTGTTTAGTAATGAAGCCATGTCATGCCATATGGGAAACTTTTTATTCTTTTTGGAAAACTTCCCGAATGTCCATGTCCATATGTTTTCTTGCATATAAAGAAAAAAGGGTTTGCTCTTGTAATTTCTGTGACTCATGCAAATTTCGTAGGGTTATTGTGGCAATATTAAAAAAAGTTTTTCTTTTCTTTTGAGCTGTGTCTTTGTTTGGGTTGAAATGTGCGTGAGTTACGGAGAGAAAGAAATGGATAAATATTGTTGGGGTATTTTTTCTCCAGGACGAGTCGACGAGAGCACATTATTAATGCAAGTAATAGCGTCCCGAAGTGGAAAAGCTTGTGAAGGTTTTTCATGATTTGGGAAAAAGCCAGGGTTTTTCAGACATAGTCAGTCAGTAGGGCACCAGGTGTGTGGATGAAGAGGTGGTTAAGGACAACGTGCGTGAGTGTGTGTGGTCGGCGAATAGTTACCGATTTATAGATTCTCCTTTTGGTAAGGTTGACAAAGGATATCCCAAAAATAGAAAGCTTAATTGGCACCTGATATAAAAAAATCAGAAGCGGTATAAAACTAATAAATTTCTACTTGTGAATATAAGTGAATGTCTTTCTAACTTTGGAGGTGACAGATGAAGTAAAAGTGTTCGAAAATAGTCAAATGGTCATCATGATTCTTTTTGTCTTGTCTCACCAGTATTAAAATTGTTGTGCACCTGTTGAGATTACTTTAAAAGGGATTTTGGTGTTGGGGAAAAAATGAATATTGAAGATGAGATTCTTTTGAAGGGAATTGGATTCAAATGACGTGCTATCCCATGGTCGTCGAATATTATTTTTTATCCTTAGTGTTTTTATTAGCCGTTGAAAGACGTTACTTCAGATTATCATATTGCACAAGGAGATCAGTAAGTTGTTAAGTGGTTAGGGGTTTTGAATGGGAAAAAGAAATAAAAAACGTGATCACACGTACAACATTCACCAAAAAGGATTTATAGAAGACACATCCTCCTTCACTGTGTAATTTAAAGGTAAGAAGATATAAAAGAGGATTTTTTCCAATTACAAAAGTGCCATTTAATGTGGTAGGAGATGATCACGCCAGTTGTGCAATATGGATTCTTGTTCGTATATATTTTCTTTGTTTGAGTTCTGCAGTTGCAATGTTTTATTGAGTTTGGCTGCATTTCACGATTCTGTCAACTTCTGAACATTTTTTAGTTAAACTGTCATTTTTAGAGAATGTAGTAGAAAAACTCAATAAAAATTTATGACAGTTCGTGTAAAAATTACGCAGTTAATTGTACCATGAAATTTTGACAGATTGTACTGAACCGTCACCAAATTATGTCTACCGGTGACAAGGTACATGGGAGAGGATTGTTTAAAATTTTGATGGAAGTTAGCAAACTAAATTGTAATTAAGTTGTTTACCAGTACTCGTAAATTAAGGGATTGCAATTTGTGCAAGGATTGACTTTAGTTGCATTTGCACAGTGTGTAAATTCTGATTAGTGACTAGTGACCATGCACAGCTAAAAGTGTGATGAATACATAAAGTTGTAACTTGTCGTCATGCATGTCGCAATTTTTGGCAGTGTGGTTACTGGTGACTGGCGATAAGAGAGTAGAAGACGATGCATGATGCATGCAAGTAAGATCACGTGTGAAGTTAGCAAGTGCATTGAATGCGTTATCTTAGAATTTCGTCACTTTCTGGCATCACTGGGGTTTTGCATGTTTCATTTTCTTAAACTGTCATTAGATAACAAGTCTACTTTAACTGAAGTAGACAAATATATAACCATTTCCACCTTTGGCCGTACTAGCTATGCACCTGTGCGGAGTGAGGTATAACTTTGATAATATTTTAGTTTTACTGGTAACTGGATAAGGCTAATTGAACTAATCTAGTATTTAAATGACACCTTTGCTAGTACTACGGTCACTTGTATAATGCTATGCATATTGCGAAATGCTAATTGTCTTATGCCGTGTGACCACAACCACGTGCCGTCACTTACAATTGTCATTGTCGTTTAAATGGAGAGGTGCATGTACACAACAAGGGACAGTGACGAATTTAGTGTATAAACGTTTCCTTGTAAGTAAACAAAGGACGGAAAGTATGATGTGGAATGTGGATCAGGTGGATGTGGCGGATATGCTGGCTAACCACACATCCAGAAAAAGCTGTCGGTCGAGAGTCGAGTTTGATATGCGTATGATCACTTGGTAGCGATCACTTATTTTGCGTCGTCAGTCGTAGATCTCATTTTAGCCTGAGGTTATGACATTTGAGGGGATTTTAGTCGTGGATAATAATTGAAATTGAAACGGTGTGAGAGTGTTATAATTACTGAGGTTGTTGGACAGAGTGACTAATTTAGATTGAACATTTATATTTGTAACTGGTTGATGCTTGCTAAAGCTTAAATGATGACTGACAATTTGTATTTGATTATTTGCAGGTGGAACGAGATAGGAGATACATTATCACTTGACTAAAGTTTGGACGTTGGTGGCAGTCTGTCGTGAATCTAGGAAGTTGAGGCTGTTGCTGGAGAAAAGAGAACGGGGAAATTATTCAGTTGTCAGTGTTCAGAATCATCTTTGATTCAATTCTATTTGACCGTCAACGTTGATTTGAGGTGGAAGAACAGCTATCAAAATGGATTTAGGAACGTCGCTCGTGAAGTATTGCTTGTGTTTGTTTAACTTCGTTTTTGTGGTAAGTTGATCGCATATCGCATGTGTTCGAAAATGTTTTAGTGTGTATTAGTGATAGTCAGTCATCAGTTGTTGTCAATGGTAGAATGGGGAGGGCTGAAAGCTGTTGACTATTTAGCGGATTAAATACACATCGAGGCAGTCAGTCCGAATAGCAGTCACTGTTTAGAAAGTAGAAAGGTGGACACGGTAGTTGCCCCTTGTATTCTTAAATATTACTGTCAAGTTCCACAAATGGTGAACGTTACATGTCCAAGTTCAACGTTTAACATGGAAATTCAACTGGTTATAGGCTATCATTTTCATCTAATACTGGCACACGTCCAAAATACTGCACCAAACATTCATGGCGACTGGTACAGTTGTAAATTGTAATTGTCATTCATTTTAAGTAGGATGACATGACAAATTCTAACAGGTTCTCATTCCTCGTCCGTCATCCATAATGGTACGGTACATGTATTGGATTGTTNCATTCATTTTAAGTAGGATGACATGACAAATTCTAACAGGTTCTCATTCCTCGTCCGTCATCCATAATGGTACGGTACATATATTGGATTGTTAATATTTATTTAAATGACTCGATTCGAACTCTCTTCTCTGGATATAAACTAGTTTGTAATCAGTAATCAAGATTGAGTGGTAAACAAAATTATTTATCTCTTTTACGCCATGCAAATATATATGAAGAAACATAAAAGAGTGCGAGATTTGCACAGTGACAGTGGTTTGGAGCATTATCTGTACAGAGTTCAGACCGTCCCAAAATCATTGGCACTTTATCAAGTGCTTCAATTTTCAAAAAAATCTGCTAGTAACTCGTTGATAGTAATATAAAAGAAACACGTGTACCTGAAATCGTCCCAATTTTAAGGCATTACAGCACATCAAACAAAATTACCCGTATTGCATATCCACAACTCCAACCCCCAGTAGTCATGTCATAATACTCCAATATTGGCAATATTCTATGCGTGATGTGATGAGGGGACGTTGAAAGGGCATTCACCCCTGGTGTTTATGCGTTCATTGAAAAGTAAAAAAATGGCAAAGCCTGTGAAGCCCGTCGTAACCGAACCATGCACACTTTGTTAATTCTATTTCCATTTCCATATAGGTACACAAATATATATCCCCTCTTCTATGGATATCTTAACGTCACACGATAATCGGGCACGTTTCGTGGGTTTGCATAATAAACATTGATGTGTGATGACTGAAAAATATGCGTGTTGGTTTAACCACATATCGGGCTCCTTTAAGTTTACGACTTTAGCAATGAAATGAATGTGAGGGGCATGATGTGGAATAATCATATAGGTGTACATGGAAAGGGATATTATTGTTAGACTTGTATCTGGAAAACTGGAAACAGTAGCATGAGCAATATCGATCTAGATCATAATCATTTTCCAACACGCACAATACGCATTTCCAGCAAAGAAATGGAACTTGACTTTGTTACTCCATTCACAGGCCATTTCTCTTCAAAAGCTTGTTGTTTTGGAAGTGAAGGTAAATGCATTATAAAAGCATTAGAAAGGAAACAGGTGAAATGACTATGACTCTAGGGATATTGCTGGATACTCCACAAGAGTATTTACATTTACACTGGAAGATTTTCCCCTTTCGGGGATTGCATTTTCGGTACTTTTGTGTTGATTGTGATTGTACTTGTCGTTACCAAGTTTCGCATTGAGGGCGATGTTGGGAATGCGAATGGTTCTGGAGTCGACATCGTTTTCGCATTATGCTATTGTCTGTGAACGTGTGTGCCATGTTGGATTTGGATATTTGTGATGGAAATAGTCAGCATGTGTATTGTTCATTAGCATGAACCCATTTTTTGGGGAGAATTCATTCAAAATTAATGAAATTGGGAGTTAAACTTTCATTAGAAATGTAGCTTTTCGGATTGAATTAGGTTAAGTAGCTTTTTGTAGTGATTTGAGTAATATTGTAAATATTGAATGGATTTTTTTGCCAATTGAGATGGGATGAAGTGAGTTGGAATTGGGTTGTGTGTTTTAAATTATTCATTTTTATTATTATAGGTTGCCGGCATTGCATTGCTTGGATTTGGAATATGGCTTGCAGCAGATTACTCGTCGATTGTCACCCTTTTGAAGTTTGCAGAGCACGATACGATCAGAGTGAGTGACATTATTGACAATAAAATTGTTTGCTTGAAGTTATTAAGAAGATAAAATGTTACAAAGGATTTGTCTTTCTGTTGTAGGAATATGGGTCAGCCACTGTGATTGAGCAGCTCGGCTATGTTCTCATCGCTTTAGGAGCATTTATCTTCTTGATTAGTTTCCTCGGCTATTGTGGAACTATTAAAGAATCTCGGATCCTCCTCGGCGCTGTACGTTTGTAGTAGAATAAATAAAAATACTTGCAAATATTAATAATTATAAAGTTAATTTATATTTTTTTCTTTTTCAGTATGCTTTCTTCTTGACTTTGATCTTCATCTTAGAAATCGTCTTAGTCATCCTGGTCTCAGTTCATCGAAGTGAAGTAAGGAGAAAATTATGGCATAGATGGAGTGCGCGAGAGCTACTCTTGTTTTGTCCTCAATATAATTAAACAGTAGATTTAAAGATTGTGTAGATTGAAATTAAAATGTAAATCGTATTTTAGGTGGAACTTGAAAGCCGAGGTCTTTTGACAGACAGTATTCAACGATACTACACTACCAGGGAGAAGGCTAATGTATTCACTGTGACTATGGACATCGCAATGGCACAAGTAAGACGTCGTTATTTAAAAAAATAAATGTCCTCTTATCCTTCCGAAAGTGCAGATAGCATTTAGCGTACCGATCAATTAATTGTTCAATCTATTTGTGTCATAGGGAAAATGCTGTGGAGTCAATAACTTCAGTGACTTCAACTCTGCAACCCAATTCCAAGCTAACAAAACCGAAGGACAGGTTATCCCCATTGCTTGTTGCAAGCTAGAAGGAAACCCTTTGAATTTTAAACCTGCTGACCCATCCTGTATTAAAAATCCTTCTAGTTCCAATTCCAACTTTAAGCAGGTACGTGACTCACTCCACAAAATTCAATCTCGTTATTAAAAAATGATTGCCAATTTATTTTTCAATTTTCTAGGGATGCTTCGACTCTTTAATTACAACTCTCACGGACAACTTCAACATGGCCATAGTAGCCGGAGTGGTAGTCGCTCTTATGCAAATTATCGCCGTGGTGTTTGCGATATGCGTCTACAAAGCAGCCTACTACGACTACAAATAGATTTAGCTCTACTTAACTCAACATCTCACAGTGATTTTAATTATGCTACTTCGTGTACCGTGAAGATTGTG
>JAHZNA010001508.1:0-48756 GCA_027743935.1 Sinodicranocentrus sp. ZH6
TATCCAGGTAGCGCGGGTGGCAGCCCAGGAGCTGGCAGTGTAGGAAGTTATCCAGGTGGTGCTGCAGGGTCTGGAAATGGCGGCTCTTACCCAGGGGGAGCTGCAGGAGGACCAGGTGGCAGTAGTCCTGGATTTGGAGATGCAGGAGGCTATCCAGGCAGCACGGGTGGCAGCCCAGGAGCTGGCAGCGCAGGAAGTTATACAGGTGCTGCTGGAAGTGGTGGATCTTACCCAGGAGGTGCATCAGGTGGGTTTGGGCCTGGCGGCAGTGGGTCTTCTGGAGGTTATGGAGGGCCAGCCGCTGGAGGGGGTTTTGGAGCAACGTCAGGAGGTGTAGGTAGCACTGATGGAAGCTTTGCTGGGGGAAATAGCGGTGGTATAGGTGGTCCAGGATCCAGTTCGTCAGGATTTGGAGGTGGTGGGTCTCCTGGATCAGGATACTCAGGTGGAGTTGGGGGATCAGGGGGTATTGGCAGTTCCAGTTCAGGAGTGGGTGGTGGCAATCCATCGAGTTTGGACATTGAGTCTATTCAGAAAGCAAATCTCGTAGCGAATTTCCAGCATAATGGACCAGGGTCTGGTTCTGGTGTTCGTCCCAAGTACGGACCCCCAAATGTAACCCCTGGACAGCCCCAAGGAAGATATTACAGATCTGCAATAGCTTTAGCATCTAAATTAAAGCCATATAAAGTTTCTAAACGATCAGACAAAATAGCCAGCGTTAGCGTAGTTAGATCTACAAAAGATAAAGCCAAAGATGTGGTAAGTCAGCATAGCCCTAGTAGTATCAGGGTCAAAAAGTCAGCGTAACTGCATATTATCATCGATATAGTTTATATTTTCTTATGTATGTAGGTAAACACTTAATGCATCCCTATTGTAATTATTGTCTCTTCCTGTTTGTTGTATAACCGCTAAGCTAACTATGATTCTCTCACTGGCATTCAAATTGCAGGTGACTAAAAAGCACACTACTATTACGCCTACGTTTTACTATATAAGTTCACATATATTTACCAATATCATAATTTACACCAAACCATCGCCGATCTTCTTTTCTGTCTGTTAAAGTTTGAGACGACGTCCATAACCAATGATTATTACAGAGACTGATGTGATTTATAAACAGGCCAAAAATATATTGTATGCATGTAATATGTAATATCATTATATTACAATAAAAAATTATTCTAGTACATTTTTTGAAGAATAGTTTATTTAGAAAAAGTATACGCAAAATTGATATAAAGCCATTTAACACAATGGCCTAGACAGTTAATTTGCTTAATTAGTTAATTTGGCATAGTTAAGTAAAAAATGTGTTTCTGCCGGTGTCGTAATGTAAATCCGTTTGCAACTGACGTATGCTTTCAAAGCGCTTTTTATCCCACGGAATCATAACACGCGATGCTTGAAACCCATATTCTTTCAATTTTGCACATATCTCATTCGAGCTGTATCAAATAGCGGGGAAAGGAGTTACTTTATAACAGACATTTGAAAATGTTTATCGAACATATATTTATTATTGCTTTATATTACCAATCTACTCGAGTCATCGCCAGAAGAATTTCAGTTGGATTAGTCTGCTGATAATCTATTCCATGTTTTCCATTGATGGGTTCTAACTTCAACCGGTTAACTATCTATAATTACATAATTACATACAACAATTATAAATTGGTTTACGTTTTCCAAACATACAAAATACAAGTTTTATTCAAGGGGCTTTACTTACTTCTTCAGCTTTGATTTCCTTTCCGTCAGTGGAAGAGACCTTGACCCAGCACTTGCTTGGTCGAGGGTTATCGTCGCCTTTCAAACACTACATAAATTCAACAATGAAGTATATATTTATGTCAACTAAAACGCGTTACATTAGGATAACTACTACATTTACCATAGTATTAACGGTAGCTCTCGCAATAAAAATTTGATCCTGCCAGTGACGCACGCCAAACATGACATCCTCCATCGTCGGAGGCTCAGCACAATCAAGTAAACTATCATTCACAAATAAACAGACTTTAGCAATACGTGGACGAGCAACCAGGTACGAATGTACAATATTATGTAACTAGCATCTTACTCTTTGCGCATCCTACCGGCTATATGAGCTATATTGAGAAACACTATTCCTGTGACACATGCATCAAATGAGGGTTGATGGCAGAGAGTAAAATTTTCAGTATCCTCCAAATTATTTATCTTTCCTTGTTTCAAATCTAAAGAGAACCGTTGTCATAAATTATTTTATACGACTAGAGAATATTATCTCTTTGGTAAAAAAAGTACCAACCGTTTTCAAAGTATTGACAATTTTCGGACAAAATAAATTTTGGTGAAAATTTATCCTCCACAGCACATGATGTATTATAAATAATATATAATCCACTGCATTGAAGTTGTTCAATGTCCTTTTTAGAATGACCCAAACTAGGGTGGTCCAGCATTTTTCGACATCTCACTGTCATATATTTGGTGTCAAACATCACTGGTAAAATTTCTGCAACTCTTGCCTTAAAATCGGCATACTTTTCTACATGCAAACAAACATGTTAGACCACGTAAGACATGATAAGCAATTAAAAATAATTGTTAATCCAATTACCAGGTAGATCCTCACAAAACTGGTGGAAAAAGTACATCAAATCCATTATCATGTTATGACCTACCACAGGTATTCTCTTGTGAGAGATAACATCCACAATAGTAGAAAACCCTCTCAGCCTTGCAATGATGTCGGTTTTATCCTCTTCTGTTAGATCAGGAATCATTTGAGGAAAAAATACCTAAGATTTCACCATTAAAATTACAACCGGTGCTGTTGTGAAGTATTCATTCGTAACTCTTCAACTCATCACATAACACTTAAATATACATACTTTATCGAGCGAACGTTTATCTCTTTCACATATCTTCATGAAGTTGGGGTTCTGATCCAAATATGCTCTTAATTCCATAATTCTGGATTTATTCAAGTACGGGACAGAATCTTTAAACCACTGAAAGTAAGTTTGATGATGTTCAATTCAATACATGATCATGAAGACATAAAGACTACATAAATATTTAAATATTTTTGAATACCTTCTCAAAATCAAACTTGATACCCTTCAAAAATTGGCAGCAGTCAATCTCTACGCTGGCTTTGCACTTTTCCATGTTGAACCCAGCAAAACACGGTTCTGCTACGTACAAACAATACGCATCGACCGAGTAAATTTGGTCCGATGGTTTGTTAGAATCATTGACTCTTTGAAAGATTCCTAACCCAAACTGTGGAAAATGAACATATAAAAATGCAAATATGACGGAGGATCTCTGCCAACACTTTATTCTAATTCCTTACTTAATGTTTGAATCAAAAGCGGTAAGTTGATGGTTAATTCAGCTAATTGTTGAATGTAGAAATGTTATGCGTACCTGTGGCGCAGAATTAGTAAGGGCTACCCTTCGCAGTTTTTCATAACGTTCAGATACATTATCAAAAAGGCTTATTAACAACAAAAATATATTAAGTTTTTTTTTTTTTTTAAATATTAAGTTGGTAATTAATTTACATCTAATATCACACGTCAATAATGTCAATCATCAATAACAAATTTATATATAGATTTATGGCTTACGAAGTTGTTTCTCCATCATCACATTTCAATCCCGTGTATTCCGCATCAAAACTAACAAATGCAGCGTTTTCTAATTTTTGCAATATTTCTGGAAGAACTTGTAAATAGTTCTCGCGGTTAACTTCCATTTTACTAACAATGAATAACAAGCGAAACAGAAAAAATAAAATGTATGACATAAATATAGAGAGCTAAAGGAATTAAGTAGTAAGCTCAGACAGAACGTAAAACAGGTGGTAGCCTCGTCTGACGAAAATATTTCTTATTGAAACTGGCCAGAGCCTACTTAATATTCATAATTAAAATTGATATGATTGTTATAAAAACAAAAGAAATTTGCGTATCGTTCAAGACTAAATTCGATAGATAGATAAGAAGCCGAAAAGGTTGAATTAAATTCTTTTTGCGCGCTAATCTCGATAATATTTGTACTTTTAAAAACTTTGTCGAAACCAATGAGGACAATACAAAGAAATTGATTTATAATTAAGTCTAGGTCTGTGGTTGAAAGTTCGAACTTTGTTTAGCAAAATATGGGTCAGTCAGTCAGTGAAGCAACAAAGGGTGAAATTTGTGACAGGACAGGATGCATCCTTTGGTCTCTATTCTCCACATAAGTACCACAAGTACGGTTGGGGATACTTGGGATCGACGCGGGAGTAGAGACTGTAATAATAAACACCCCACCACCATTAGAATAATGTAAATATAAACATTACATTTCTCTTTTCAATGTCAAACTAATTAACTGCTGTTAGCAGATTAGCAGTGCATTTGAACTAGTATTTAACTTATTGCCGAATACACACGAATTTTTCAGTTGTGTGCGTGATGGTCCCGAGATAAATTGTTTTAGTTGTGAAAGCAGAAAATAGCACGTGACTTTATACAGTTGAAAGTGTATCAGTAAGTTTTCTAATAGGATAGTTAATCGTTATGCGTAATATTGATAATATAAATGATGGAAGTATATTTAAAATCATTGCTGCAAAGCACCGTTAACCCTTAAGTATATATGTTGAGTGTGACGCCGCTACCCAAATTCAAACGATGACGGATACATCCGACTGCGAAAGTGATGCTGGAGCTAGTCCTTCAGTTTCTTCGGACGAGTCTGCAAATAGTTCCTCATCTGGATTATCATTACCAGCACTGAAAATTGTTTGTAGCAGTGTGGAAACACAGTCTACTACGCCGAAGAAGCGTGTTCGTGTAAGTACTGCGAGTAGCATAACTCCAGTGGCTTCCACATCTGCTGCTAGTGTTTCCACTCCTGTTAGCACAGGAAGAAGACCTAGGAGAAAGCAAATATGTGTTTCTTCACCAGCTTCAAATCACACGACTCCTTCTAAGATAACTAGCGGTCGAGAAAGTGTTAGTGACACAAATATCATTTTGTCGGGTAGAAAACGCAAGCGACAGCCGCCCCAAGTAGTCACTCCTCCAGAGCAGCAAGTATCCCTTCTATTTGACCCTAGATTATCCCCAGAAACTAAAAGAAAGCGGAATAAACGGAGACGAACGAGATCCGAGAGGAATATTAGAGCTGGTAAAGCAAGCATCACTGACAAGGCGCCAATTGTTGCAGAGGGAGAGGTAGCTGTTGCATTGGACGCTGAAATCGATAAAGTTTTGGAAGAGAAAGCAATAAAAAATAATTTGAGTGCGACTAACGTCAAAAGTATCATACGTCACGTTATAACTAATAACATGGTTCAAAAAATGATAATGTCAGCGATGAGGAAAAAAGCTGAAGTAGGTGATGGGGTTGGGGGTGGAGGTAGCTCTGACGAAGACGGGCTAGTTGAGCCTAAAATGACCAGGGCGAAAACGAAGGAACTGTTGGGAAACAAGCAAACTCCCCTTTGGCCTATTGTCGATTCACCTGTAAAGATGAAAAAACAACCTGTGAGTGAGACTCAAATGCTTATTCACCACGATTTACCGGAGGATTCCAGTGGTGATGAAGAATATGTACCAATAGATGCTGAGGTTGCGCACGTAAGTTGTAATTCAAAGTTTACAGTCAAACGTCGTAACTTTATAATTTCATTCGAGATTTTTCAATTACAGAGCGATGATGAGAGCGGTAGTTTAGCATCAGCCGCCAGTGATGCTGGCTCGCCCGCACTTTTCACAGGGGTTTCGACGCGTCGTAGTCTTCAAGCAGTGAAAACATCAGTTTCTGATCCTCTATTTAAAACGCCTCCGCCTCGACTTCGATCAGGGAAAGCTCGAGATGAAAGTGCAATCAGTCGCCGAACCAGATCCAAACATCCTCTTAACGACACGCCGTTGGAAGATTTAGAAAGACAATTAGTTCCTCCAGATATTACTAATGACATGTACGATTGGGGGCAAACAGATAATGAAGATTACCTTACATTTTTGAAGGAATTTTTATTTCCTGGACAGAATGCTGGAAATGATGATGATGATGCTGCTGATCCAGAATACAATGTTATGGAAGATGATGAGGATCTTCATGATAGAGAGGAGCATAGAAGAGATCGGGCTGTTAAAGTTCCCAAAAAAGAGTTAAATGAATTAGTTGCCGAATTGATCGAAGAATACCACGTTTCTAGTGGGGATGATTTAGATTTAGAGGGCCATGATTTATCTGCTTTGACTCTTTTGACGCCATTTATTAATGATTCCGGAATTTATTCTGATGTCAACGGGATCGAACAATTGGCACCTTCAGGCGTGTTGCCAGAAACTCAAAATCTTATCAAAGACAGTAATAAAAATCCAACAACATCAAATTCTTTGGAAAACCCTGTTGATGTTTCTGTTGATGCCGTTGATTCCTGTTGCGGAGACGGCGGTGAAGTGAATGTGGAGGCATCGACTATTCCTGCTTCCACCAGTTATATTTCGGAAATAGTTGTGGATATTGCTCAAAATGGTGGTATCGCTAATGAAATCAATCCAAGCGCGCAAACTACTACTACTATTATTACTACTGAAGTTGAGTCAGATCCGGCTATCGAAGAGCCTTTGTTTAGAGAGTTTGACCTCAAGTTTTTGCAGTATCAGATGCGCCAGCATATTCAACTACTTGCTCAGTCCTACGTGCTCACAGTTTCAAATGAAGACTCGTGTTTGAAAAACATTGCAAAGACCTCCCAATCCATGATAATTGAATTGAAAAATTTTGCTCGGTGCAATGGCGTGGGCTCAAATTTTGCGGTGTGTAATTTAGATTCAGCTTGGAATTTGGCAAGCTTCTGGCCACACAAAATGATTCAGCAATCTCCAATTAAAAAGAAAATCCTCGAAGAAAAGTATTTAACAGAGTCAAGTGTTGAAGAGAGAAGTGTGGCAAGTCATTTCCCAAGGCATGTTGTAAAAATCATTGCAGAAAACCTTACTTTCATGTACAATCACCTCCTACCAGATAACTACTTCATGAAAAACATCGATTCAAGAACTCGATTTACATTTGGAGAGGACGCTCTTATTGTTGGTGCTATAGATGAGTTTAAATCTTTGAAAATCTCTGTTACTCAAATGGCAGAAGCTATATCTGACGTACTACTCGTCGTTCGCCCACAAGTTCAAGTATTTCACAGGATAAGAAATCTGCGCAAATCTAAACAAACTTGTGATCCAGCCATCAGGGTAGGACATGGGACGCAGATTTTATATATTATTTACAAATTAAAGCATTTATGCTACATTCATAAGTAAGTGTAAATTGTTTATATTATTTTTGAATAGAAATACTTTGTAGAAGGAATAGTGCCAAAACCTGACCGAACAATTCCTGAGATGGACATGATATCTTTGCTGTATAGAGATACGAGTGGACTTTCTCAGCAATGGTTAAGTTTGCTCCGAAATGTTGAAGATTCGTCCACATTCGTAAGTTTATCTTTCATTTTCTTAATGATATAAGCATGGTTTAATTGTATGATTTGGATTAAAATATAACAAAAATTATTTTTCCAAACGTTTAAATACAGAAGTGGGAGGAACAGTTAAACAAGGACCCAGTGACAAAGCTCTTAAGTCAAAAACGTAACAAAGCTCAATCCCAAAAAAATAGAAAAATGGAAGTAGCCAAACTAACTGCTGTCGTATCACCACAAGCATCCATAAACCGTGCATTTCCGAACGGTATTATTCAAATAACAAAACCAAGTTCGGACGTACAAGGATTTCCTCTTTTTAATCCAAATGGAAAAACTGGTGCTATGATTTACGTACCAAAGTATGCGCTAAATCCTATTCAAATCCAAAGCCCGTTTAAAAAACGTCATCTCTTTGAGCCACAAGAAGGAGAAGAAGCTGGGATCGAGCTTGTCTACCAGGAACCACGAAGGGCTAATCCTACCATAATTGAATTGAGTCATCTTAGCCACAGATCCCAGGAATCCCCCGAGAAAATTTCAACAGTTTTGCTTGAGGATAGCATAATAGAAAATGGCATTTTTCCTGATCGTCCATCAATTAATAATAATCATCATGTCACTTCAGTAACACCCACTCCACTTCCAGTGATTACAGCGTATCAGCTTACACTTTCTGGTTGTTTACCTTCCCATAACGTAATAAATATTGGAAAACCGTTCGATTTGCCGGAATTATCCACTTCTGTTACTCCTGAAAAGGGAATAATAGATTTGGCAAGCATTCAAACCCCAATGAAGAAGGTGATATTTGAAAAGGCAACCGCACAGAGTAGCAGCAACGATCCTTTCTTAGACGATACCAGCTGTAATGTGATAGAAGAAGGCACAGAAGTGGAATTAACTGAAGATGACATCTCTGATCAGGAGATTGATTTGAAATGTCATGAACAGCCTGAGCTAATTAGTTTAGATAGTGGAGATGAAGACATAAAACCTGTTCCGTCGGATGCTGGGGGTGAAGGAAAAGCAAACAAAAGTGATTCTTCCCCGAAAAAAGGAGATGGAGGGAACACAAGCACGAGCAGTAAAGCTGCTCATTCTTCGTCTAACACAGTTTTTACATCAGTGACCTCAAGACGATCACAGCCCCGAGGAGGAGGTCGTGGAGATGATAGTGACGAAGATAACGATAGAAGGCCTAAAAAGCGTTCTTTGCCAAAGGATGCGAAGGATGTTGGTACATCTAAAGAGGACGAATTAGAAAGTGGGGAAAAGGATAAGCCTAGTCAAAAGCGGCACTCTGGAGGGGGCAAAAGTAGTAACGACCCTCACATTTTGGGCCCTCCGAAAACACCAATTTCAGTGTCGCAGCAGCTCTCAAAGAAAAAGGTAAAAAGGAGTCCTGGCAATCAAGGGAACCGGCGAGTTTCAAAGTTTAATGTTACTCCTGCAGCAAAAATGGTGGATGAGGATGTGAACGATTTCGATGACGTTACTGATGGTAAAGCACTTCAGTGTACCCAGACCGTGATTTTACTTTGTTGGGATTTGGTATACACATTGAATTATTAACTATTTATTGTTGTTGTAGCTTGCATGGAGTCTTATTTAGTAAGGGTCCACTCAGTGACAGAAGCAAAAAACCCAGGTTTATATGCGTCATTTGTGCAAATGCTAATCGAAGCAGGAGAGAAGACTGTCAACCAAGTGGAATTACATATGAAGGTCTGAAAAGATAAATCCATTGTTATGTATTTATAACTGGGCTGCATACACATTCATATTGGTTTACTATATCTTGTAAATGGATTCAACTCAGGTCAAAGCCTTGTTCAAAGACTACCCCCAACTTTTAAGAGAATTTGAATCATTTCTGGACAAGTCAAACATACCACCTAAAGTGGAGGACGCTTCAAACGCTGTAGGATCTACAGCTAATGATGAAACGGTCGCTCAGATAAAATTTATTCAGATGTTAGAGGTTGGTATTTAATAATTTATTTTGTACGCATTTTTAAAATATTGTATGAAATTTTCATTCTATAAATACTTTGATCACTATTTAGAAATTCACCGAGCATTGTCCACATCTGAAGGCAAAAGTGATGAACAAGTTGAAATCATTAAAGGAAAACAAATCATTATGTGAGAAAGATATTGTTGTAGCCCTAGAACCATTCTTTGTTGGCAGTCCAGTAATGATGAATTCATTCAAAGCCTTGTTTCCAACAATTTATCAACCGCATTCAGTGTAGGTCATATAACGTAACTCTATAACTATGATGACATGCATAAGACACTAAAGTTGCACGTGTATTTAATCTATAATGTAGATCATCTGGAATGGATTTTGAAGAAATAGATCTCGATGCTGAAGACCACCCTAGAGAAAACAGTGATGATCTCCATTTTGAAACTGTTAAACTACCTGAGGAAATATCTGTTCCAGCCACGAACACTTGTCCATGCACTTGTCATGTGAATAATAGTGATTCAGCGTTTGCTAGTCGATCAAAGCATTGTAGGAAATGCTCGCTCAAGGTAGAATTAAATAGAATGTGATGGCAATTCTTCTTTTATTTTATTCAACGAGTCAATTCTGTAAAAAATCAGTTTCAGGATGGCAGAATTTTTATCCATAATGGAAAAGTATTGAGACCGGTTAGCGTAGAGCTAACTCCAGCTCCTCCAAAAACGATAACTCCTATTGGACCTTCAGCTCGCAGTTGCAATGCATCGAATCATGATAGGGTAAAACGTGAACCACCTTCACATTCACGCGCAAAGGAATTTAAAGAACCTGAAGCGTGTCCTGCTAAACAATCTACATCCAGTGATAAAAAACTGCATGGCTCGTCAAATCTACAACACAAGGCGCCCATTTGCAACAAAAGTACTGTTCTAGACGATAGGGAAGGGGTGCGGGATGAGGGAGTCATTAAAATCGAAGATACAATTAAATCCGTCGACACAGGAGACGCTGTAAAATCTCATAAATCTCACCGACAGTCCACGAAGCAGGAAATAAGCAGTGAATGGACCGAAGCAGAAGATACCATTATTTTGTCTACTTGTCAGCAAGAACCGTATTTGAATTTAGCGTATAAAAAAATGGCTACACTAATCCCTCTTCGTTCTATGGAACAGGTGCGTACTTAATTTCACGCAAGGGCGAAGTATGAGCATTTACTTTACTCTCAATATCGATAGTGAAGATGTAAATGCTAAATTTTTATTTTTAAGATCAAATCCCGCTGTTCGGAACTTGTCGCAATAATACAAAGTGCAGGCGAAGATATTCATCAATGATATTAGTTATCTGAGGTAAGCGTAACGTAATAAATTATAAATAAGTTAAATCGGATCGCAAGTGTTACGTGATAGTTTAGACCGAAAGTTTAATTTTCATCGATAATAGTTACAATATTTATAAGGAATATTTATAAGACGTTTAAGGGACAATGTTTAGTACATTCGATGCATACGTGTTCATTTATGGCATGTACATAGATTTTTAAAATTAAATGTAGGTCCCTTACGTCTCAAATTACAACAGAAACAAAGTACTAATAGGAAAATGGAAATATTTATTAAGAAAATAAACTTTCCCAAAGTATGTTTTTAACTGTAACTAGATTGCATTTCAATGGTATAGCGCTACTCTCTCATGTCGTTATAATTCACAATATTTTTCCATATACTTATTTATCACAGGATAACTGAGCGAGCACCTATTCATTATTGTGAAATAGGCTTATTGACACAATCATAATTTCGTCACATATATTTTACACATATTTCGTTGTGCAGAATTCGTGCAAACCATTCTGGAATGCATACTGCTGGTAACTTATTTTCAACACAACTATATTAGTGATATAATTTGCTCAACAAAAAAATACTTTTCACTCCCATCAAAAACGTTAACAAATAAGAAAGGGATAAAAGCAAAAATAAAACTCTTCACATCGCATGTGATAACTGCAGAAATAAAGTCATACAAGCCTCCTCATCACACCATACTTCTCGAACTATGAACAAACTTGCGGAAAATAGCCAGAGGGTCAACCCTCCTCCTCGAACCTAATTTAAAATGTATATAACCAAAAATTAAAAGTGCAGCTACGCTTAAATAAACTATGCAGAATATCCAGTAATCAGTTCCACTAAAAAACCTTGACGGTTGAGTTTGATGCCGATGTTGAGGTCCAGACTCGCTCTTCCTTTTTGAAACATCCTTATAAGGGCTCTGCATTGTTCTAATAGGATTTGTGTAAACGCTTAATAAATGCTCAAAGACTTTCTCCTCGTCAAATGTCCCCTCAGAAGTGTGACACGCTTTGCACTGTGTTTCGCTCGGATAAAGACCTTTTGGATACCCTGGATCCTCACTTTCAGCACCTTTCAATCTATAAACAGTAGAAATAACATATTACATAGGAAATATCCTTAAGATTTCGAGCTTTTGGCTTTGAAAACCTACCTGGTATTGACTTTGTTATGAGCTCGCCATAACCATAAAGCTTGAGCTCGAACTGTTGAAATTGTTAGAGCTCCTTCATCTTGCACCATTTTCGTGAAGTGTTTCACACATTCAGTGCATCCGAAAAATTCCTTGACATAGCCATGAACGACAGGTAGCACATATATTTCCTCCTGCTTTTGAGCAGCTAATACAGTCAACGTGTGAAACAATCGCCATAGACCACAAGTATATCCTCTTCGGCCTGGAACTGTTGGTCTACAGGTGCCCCAACTATTAACGTCAATATCCCACGGATGTAGCTCTAGCTCCAATTCGGTCAATTTGTCTAAATATTGGTTCACCTGTAATGAAACACGTATGTATTAAATTGTATCCAAATAAAAAATACGGCCCGTACTCGACTCGACTCAAAAAGTAAGTACCTGAATTTCATTTGATTGGGATTCCAGCCATTTTTCTAATTTCATAAAGAAAACAACCAACTCCCTCCGATCAGCAGGAAATAGCTGGCCTAAAATGTGAATATATTCCTTAAGAACTTTCAATTTCGATCCCGAGACGGATTTCAATATTCCAACTTCATTTCGAAGAGAATTGCGCACAGCATGAACGAGATCTTCTAGACTAACGGTGTCTCCTGATGAGTTTCCAGCAGGTTCTTCCAATATGTCTTCTGGCTTTTCTTCTTTAGGCTGCTCTTGCTCCTTATTATCTGTGTTAGCACCGTCCACAGTATCTATCTGTGCCACAACCGGTTTCAAAGATGACGGTATCCTATGAGCCATTTTCAAAACGGTTGACTGAAGATGTGTAACAATATCTTTATCTTTTGGTATATCAATCACTCCACTTGTCATATCACTTTGCAGGTATCCTACAGCTGGCCACTCATTCTTGAATCCTATTTTCTCATACAAGCTGTTCCGTTTTAAAAATCTCAAAACTCGTATTTCTGGAAAACTGCTCAGTCGCAACCCTAATTCTTTTCCTACAACTGACTTTTCACTCTCGTACACGAAAACAACTAGAGATGGATCTACGACTCCGGCCGGGTTGGAGGTTTTTACGTACTTCCACACACTACTGAAACTATTCATTGAGTATTTAACTTCTCCCATAATGCTTGGAAAGTGGGGAGTAATTATTTCCATCAAGTCATGTTTCAGCTGAGACACTTTATCTGATCTTTGAAAAGACTCCCCTCGATTCAGTTCGTCCTTTCCATCTTCAGTGCTCTAAATTTTCAAAGTATACATAAGTATGCCTGTTATTTATTCCATCTCAATTTTCATGCTTTCCAATAAAGCTACCTTTGTCTGTTTTGAATTCGGAGGAAAGAATAGCATTGTTGGATATCCCATTATTTCGTAATCACGACAAGCTTCAATGTTTCCTTCATCTGCACAATCTATTCCAGCTATTTTGACTACACTCTGCCAAGCTGTAAAAATTTAATTTATATTAAATAGGACCATATCATATTTATATACCTTTAAAATAAAAGTGTATAACAAGTAATAATGTATTCAATTTGTACCTTCAACTTCAGCTGCAAATTGTTTGTACACCGGAGCAAAATTGATGCAATGCCCACACCAACTACTGTAAAATTCGACTATCCAGCCATTTTTTGATTCGTAAATGGTAGGCTTAATGTTAGTCGTATTTAAAACGACTACATGATCAGTCGGCTCGTATAGAGCTTTAGGAGCACCAAATATTCCACCCTGTTCAGTGTCACAAATAATGCAAGTTATGATGATAACCCACCCCAGCAGAAGTTTCCTTCTCTCCAGCCAGTTGACTTTGATATTCATTTTGACTCCAGATTTTCCTTCAAGTCTGAAATCTCTTTTTCTTCACTTCTCTAAAAAGACTACAGACCGAACTGAATTTATAAGGACATTTTCTATAGTTTCGTTGTTAGTAAACCTAAAAATATGAAAAAGGATTTTAAAAGCACAGTTTTTAAAATATTTAGAAAATACACACTGATAATATTATAAGAAGCATGAACCCCTTCACTAGCAAAATTATGACTAGATATAATTCTAGAATATTCGATTATTTCAGATTAACAGCCAGCTGGAAGTCATACCGGTGTGAGAATTTATTTCCAGGATAAAATTAAAGTATAAAAGGCACACTAGAAAATCTTATCCAGCACAAAAAGACAAGAGGAAAGTTTTGAAGAAGATTTAATTTCCACTAGAAAAAGACTAACGATGAGAAAAGAAATTCACAAATGCAACCGTAGTTTCAAGGTCGCAATTGAGACATTTCCCATCATATGCTCCCCTAAATAAACAAATCCGATGTTTCGTTTTGTGTAGTATTTTAGGTACATACCAAATTCGCCAACAATGTGCATCTGCTCTGCTACTGCTACCCTTCACATATGCTTTTCTTTGCCCCAAAAAACCCATACAAAATAGGAAGTACAGAACCAGTCACTCTTCTTGTCTTCTTGAGTTTTCTGACATTTAAGTCTCCTCCACAAGAATCAACAGCAACAAGTCAACTTGCCACGTATGAATATGAAAACTTGTACTCATCACTTCACCTCTGCACACACAGATAGATACACAAAACACACCAATATATATTGTCTTAACTATGTGTAGCACAAAAAATATATCCGGAACGGTTATCCAAACATTCCAAACAAGCAAAGCATTATCCTGTTAGCTTAAATCGTGTCAGCTTAATTATCGTATTTGCCTGGAATAATATGAACTGAGTACTCTCATTTCCTCGCATGCTCACCCGTATACATTTCACTCAAATTAAAGGTTAAACGATGTGAGCAGGTAACATCACTTTTGAACATTTTAAAATGACCAGTCATTATCCTTTTCCATTGTATTGGCGTTAGTTGTTAGATAAAATCGTTTATAACCTAGTTCAATATGTGCTACAGACAGGTAGGTTCATGTATTTTAAGTATTTCATGCACATTTACAAACCCACTTTATTTCTAAAAGTAATATATACTTATGAGAAAAAATGCAAGCATTTTTACACCATTTAGAATTTATGTGCGCAATGCTCTAATTTAGTTTTCAACGTTTATCATTCACTTAGAATGGTAGCATCATTGCGGCTCTTTGCAATTTTCGCGAGCTAAAAGCATATATTTTACAATCTTACTTAATTCCCAGCAATCTTACATAACAATCGTATATCATCGGAATTTTTTTCTTAAAGCGGAGTTCCTTATATATCCCTCTAGCCTTAAATTAAAGGTGAGAGAAGGCACTTACTGAAAAACATGAACGAAGAGCATTTTTACACATTAAATGAACAACATATTCACACACCTATTTCCTCTCACCACCGCAGGATAATGCATGCGGCACACACTCCACCAAAAATTTACACCGTATAGGGATGTGCTTTACTTGACATCCACCAAATCTATACAAAACCTTTTAATGAGATTATGCAGGGCAGTTTATCCTTCACGTTATGTCTGAAAAGTTAGTGAATGTGTTCTGCTTCATGTGTAGTCATGCCCTATTCCCCATGATATTGGTTCTCTTCTACATCTACGCATATATATATGACCGTCTTGCCATATCACGGAGCGATCTTGCTGTTGAACTCTTCAATATATGTGCTAATCATTGCAGTATTCTCTTAATACAGTTCTCATTGTTCACGCAATGTAATGGTAGTCATAAAGTTATAAAATAGTGTGCAGAGACACTTCCTTGTGTGGAGTCAATAATTCACATGCATTTTTTCTCCCTAAAGTTCCGACCGACTGTGCGCGTAATATTCCTTTTAGGTATATCCCATGTACCGTCCCACGTAGTGAAGCTGTTTGTTTCGTAACATGAGCTATTTTTATTTACATCTACAGCAAGTCAGTCAACCACCTGTCTTCCGTTGCGCTGTTACTCTGTCCCTAAAAAATCTAAACAAAAGACTCTCTTCCAGCTCCAGCATTGTAGTACGGTATAGAGCCCAGTGGTTTGTGTAACCCGTTCTGAAAAGTCATATCATATTTCGGATATTAAATATCCTGTTGGATGTTGTGTGATACGAGAGCAGTGTGCAATACTCGCAGTAGTAGTATTCAATTACTCACTACTTCCTGCTTTTTTGCTCTTGTAAGGACTCCATCCGCCAAACCTCCCTGGAATACTTAATTAACGGATGAAGAATTTGTTTTATATACTGTCTGTGACGCTTGATAAGTTCTTCGCATTTCACTTCTGTGTGGTGATTATTTTGGTGTGCATAAGATGTTAGCATTGTAATTTGTAATAAGCATTTATTTAGTTTCGTGATTGTGCCTGATAATCAGGCCCTGATTTGTCTAGTCTGTTTATCGGGACCCAAACACCAAATATAGCATCCAGTATTAAAGAAAGAGGAGAAATAGAGGTTATTAAGCAGAAAAAAAAAATTGTGCAAATACGCTAATTTAAAAGAAATCAATCTCTAATTCTAATTTACTTTTCATTCTTTTACAGCTCATCAGTTTCTTCTATTGAAAACAGAGCCCTCCAGCATTAATCAGTCGAATTCCAGTCGCACATATCTTCTTCCGTGTCAGTATTGATCATGTTGAAAATACTGTCAATACCGGATAATCGGATCCATTAAGAATCCATTAGCAAATTGAAATCAGGCAGATTGGAATGAAGTGAATTCACGGTTTTACCTATGACATCTAAGGCAAAAAGAAAGAAAAATCGCCTGCAGGGGTAATTACTCTTTCGAATGTCGATATATCATCCCCTACTTGCTGTAAGAACTCAACATAAAACATAACCTTAATAGAGTTTATATCATGAAGCACATTATAGTACTGGAGCATGAAATGAAATGTTGTTATTTTTTATAGATGACAAAGGTCGGGATGAAAAAATGAACTTCCGTTCCGCATAGACATGCTGAAGCTAAAATCGATATTCATCAAGCAAAAAAATTAATGTGAAAATCGCATGTTGTTTGTCAAATTCAATCCGACAATTCATCAGCCGTGTTACTTCGTTTCTATCCTGTGCTAAAGAAAATTGTGTTGCTGGCAGGAATTTGAAGGAACTGTAATAAACTATTACCTAGATAGTTCATCATAAAATTAGCCATAAATTTTTGCCTCTTCAACGGCTGGCTTGGAGACAAAGGTCGGGATGAAAAAATGAACTTCCGTTCCGCATAGACATGCTGAAGCTAAAATCGATATTCATCAAGCAAAAAATTTAATGTGAAAATCGCATGTTGTTCGTCAAATTCAATCCGACAATTCATTCTATCTTCGTTTCTATCCTGTGCTAAAGAAAATTGTGTTGCTGGCAGGAATTTGAAGGAACTGTAATAAACTACTTATTACCTAGATAGTTCATCATAAAATTTGCCATAAATTTTTGCCTCTTCAACGGCTGGCTTGGAACAAAGCCGCATATAAACTAAATCAGGTAAACAATTTTATGTAAGCTTTTTTCATTTGTTTCCCATTTAATTGTATTGTAATGCTTGATTCCAGGTATGGCGCTCGCTAAGTCGACTGCTTTGTTATTTAAAATAGAATTTCTATTTCAGCCAGCTCCACAATAATAATGGGCTGGTGAAAGTTCCACAGAATCTATCACGTAAACTATTGACATCTAAAACTAACAAATGCATACAAAGTATATCTAAAATCTAACGACTATTCTCTCCTCGTGGCTCTACATATAGAACCTAGCGTAACTTTTTGCAAATTGCAACTGGGTATGTCTTTACATCAAAATATTTTAATATGAAAGGGGTTCCATCGATGAATAATGAATTTTGAGTAGCTCCTTTCAGCGCTTAAGCTAAATGGAAAGTTATAGAGGTTGACTTTTCTGCACCGATGCAACCGTAATATCAGCGATATAGATTGTATTAAAAATCGTTAGTCAAGAGATTTATGGGCATAAATTTAATTATATGAATACGATTATCAAAACATCACAAAATTTTTGAAATCATTCAGTGCGTCAGCGCTATAATTATCTACCTGACTTTGCTCAATAGATCACCTTTTGTTTGAAATTCAGTGTGATGATGCTTATTCAACGGTGATTCATATTTTATTTCCAGCTCCCTTCTTGAGTGTATTTAGTTAGCTGATATTCCTGCTCTATGTAATAATTGATAAGGCTATAATAATGATGGCATAAATTATATGCAAATGCATAATTGCAAATAGCAACTCGTCAAATGCTAGAACTTCATTAAGAACGTCCCTAATACAGCTCAGCCAGAACTCATCTGAAGGACAAAAATATATTGTGAGTGCGAGTGATATGATCTGCTGCGAATGATGAAATGAAAAATGAAAGACTTTTGATTTTGGGCTTGGTTTGTGGAAAGTAGATTACCATATCAGTTCAGTTATATTCAATGAATATGAATTACTTCATCCTCTCATGAGTGAGTTAAGTGTGGCTTTTGTATTATGTGTGGAGAGTAGTGATTAGGTATATAATATTTGATGATACAGTATACGGTACAGTAACAAAAACCTTCTGTCATGAAATGCTTATCTCTTTGGTATGCCTATTGTCCTTCGACTCCAAAATATGTGGATGAATTCCACACTGGATACTGTAGTGTAAAGAGATTCAAGGAGCAGTTCCAGTTATGCGTAGATTTTTTCTACCATTTTAAGTGAAAGTTTTTTTAAACAGTGTAAAGTAACGGGACTCTAGATAATATAATTACTTTTTAAGAATACGAAACTGGATTGGAACCAAATCTAAATTGAAGTTGTAAGCTTTTCACATTTTTACTCTTACTATTTAATACAAACGTTTGGCTCAATATTTTGTAATACATTTACACTCGCTATTCGGTCATCGATTCACATTTTATATGTGGTTGCATTAGTTGTTGCTTCAGGGTTGGACAATGTTGTTCTCTTATCTTGGTCTTGGTGCTTGCAACGTCTAATTGTGAGTAAACTAATAAGGAATTCTAAATTACTTCCGATTTACTTTACTCGTGTATTTGCATTCATTAGTCTTTCTAAGACATACTTTTATCAGATAATAACATTGCTTAATCAGGGTTTTACCATCAATTAGAATAAGCTAGAAACGCTCATTATAACCAAAAACATATCTCCAAGTATTATATAGCATCCTCATTCAAGACTTAAGTGCATAAGTACGGTGTGTATGTGCTTTAGCGCTAAAGTTAGTCATTCATTACATGTTTAATTATTGGTTTAATGTTACTACGCACTGATAGCTTTATGGAAAAAGCTTATAGCAGAAAAAACTAATAATTAGCAGTAAGTGATGGTTATTGTTTTTGCATCCCGCGACTTACACGCCTAACCACATTGTCTATAATCAATATTAACATCCAATAAAGTGTGCATTGAGCTGTGTGTACTTTGGGCACTCTCTGTTCTAGCAAGATGGCATGCTGCTCATATTTTCTGAATGGAGCAGTAAGAAAAATTATATTCATGTGATTTTTCCCCTGAATGACAATCAGGTGTGAATGTGAGAATGTGATTTATGAATGAATGCATTTGCGTATGAAAAAGTGATTGCATGTAAAATCTTCATGGTGCTTTTTCGTGTACATTTCTTCTGAGAGAATGGGTTACTGAAATTCCACCAGAAAAATGCAAGATAATACTTTTAGTTGTATGTGCATAGTGTGGTCTCATGCCTAGTAAATCATTTGCAAGCTGCGAGCAATAAATTCCTGAGAACGAAAGATTCTATGCAAAATGCACTTTTGTTGTAAATATCTCGATATGGCGAACATTATTATTGTTGAAAAATATTCATCAATTCATCCTTTCCGTGTAAAAGCCACCTCTTGGTTGTAAGTCGTTACAAATTAATGTGGCCAAGTATGTGTGTGTATATTATTAGCTATGTGAGCGAGAAAGAAAAAAGTGGCATAAAAGCACATGGAGTTTGGGTGAAGTATTATGATTATTTTGATCATTATCCAATTGCAGTGCCAATTCTCAAGTAGGTAGCCTCCCATTACTGTGTTTTACTTTTCTCACTCAACGATGCACAATTTCATTTTTCTAGATGCATATTTTGCAGCGAGTATTGTGCACTCCTCCACCCATCTCAGTTTTCATTTTATTTATTGCCTCCTCCTCCTCCTCGGCTAATAAGCCAGCTCTACTTAAAATATTTTATACTCCGTTCGCGTCTTCATTCGTCTTAATTGGTGATGCTAATCTTGGTAATTACAATGTTGTAGACATACTCCATCCAAATTTTAAACCATTCAATCGTTCAAAAAAGATGTGATTTATGTGTGCATTTGTGGTGGATGGATTGAAGATACAAAAGCTGTTTATGGGAAAACATGGTTGCATATAAGTTGTGCCAAATATAATCTTTCAAAGGTCCTTTTGTTTTTAAAATTCCAATACGATATTTTTTAAACGTTCCCTTTTTACCTCAAATATAGCATTTAATTTTCCATGTGCATTACACATGGTACAAATTAAAAAAGTAATAATTTTGCAAACTTTAAGCGAAGAAAACTTACAATGAGCCTATCTACCGTCTTATCAACACAATTTCTATCATTACATTGTGCTTGGTGTACTGTGATAGAACCAAAGTGTCCTCCCACTATAGTGGGACGGTCAGTAAAAAAACCTGAACTAAGTTTTAACAAATATACATACCACAATACCACTCACCATTTTGTATTAATTTATGCATATGGTTGATGGAAAAGGAGAATTTGTTTGGTGAGAAGTTCATTTGTGTTCAAAGTTTGTCTTGTCTCGCTTCTCATTAAATATCCATTTTCATGTTATCTTATCATGTTTGTCGGTTTTGCTACATGGTATGGCAAGTGTGAGGTGGCAACCCACACGTCGGGGTCGTTGCGGTTTACAGTTTAACTATGTTCTCTGATACACCTCATAGCTTGTAATAAAGTGGAGAAGTAGACCGGACGATAAAGTAGCACTTGCTCATAAAAATCTCCAATGAAGACACTGCCTCGTAGTAGCATACCAATCACAATGCGAATAAGTCAATTTTATCAAAACTTGTAACGGTGTCGGTGTGACGGTTTCGTCATGAGAATATAATCTACTGAATATTTGCTCAGTGTCCTCCGGTTTAATTACCTTTTCTGTATAATATTACGCGAGACACGCATGCCTTTTACCCAAAGAAAGGAAAAAAAGTTACATGTTTTATTTCTCATTTCCGTATTTGTCTGCTTGACTACTTTTATCCTGTGTAAAAGATGCGGCAAGCCTAATCATTGTTTGTCGAAGGAGGTGAAACAAATTCTTTTTGTTTTCAAGTGAAACTTTCCCTGCTGGGCTAATTTTAGAAGCCTATGTCGATTTTTATGACGCTCATCAAAACCCGCTTTCAAAATATTCTTATAATGATGATGATACCGTATCAAATGCACATTTAAGCAATCCTATCTCTGCTACACATTTTTTCAAACTAAAAACTCTCTCATCTCTTTACAAAAGGGGTTCCTTCATTTTCGTAATTTCTGTTAAACTACCATAGTCGAATTGTACTTTGTAATTTGAGATTGATTACAGCAAGGAAGTTAGAGTCTACATTCAAAAAAAATCACTAATTGCATTACACTTTTTTGAAGCTAATTTGAAGCTATTCCGCCAACAAAGTGAAGCTATCAGCGTGGGCTGTTAGTTGAAAACGAAAACTCTCGAAGTGCTTAGTTGTATTTTCTAAAAGTGTTTTGAATGTCACAAAAGAGAACAGAGGGAATGTGAGTTGTAGAAAAGCGTTTTCAACACAAATCTTTTTTTTTGAATTGCCTATATTTTCATTAAGTTTTTTTTCGCGTGATACCGCCTTATCTCACTTAAGGACTCTTTTGTAATGAGTGGTGAATCCATTGGAAATGAAAGGGAAGAGAGAGTAAATTATTTGCTCAGTGACATTCACGCTCAGTCCCCGACACTCTGCGAGCATGTGTTTGCCTCGTCGTGCTTCATTCCTCACATTATCCTTCACTTTTCATTCAGCTCATTTTTTCCCTTTCGTTTCAGCGTAAAACTTTGTGCTTGGTTCCTCAATGAAGTAACTAAAAAAACTATATGAAATGATGAAATCCTGCATTTATATGTTTTATCATTTAAAATCCCGCTGAGAAAAAATAACCTCAGTTTAAAAAATCCACTTTGCTCCTTGTCTTCAGCCCATTTCCGTTAGTCATTTGCTGTTATTTTCAAACTTGTATATATGTTTTGCAACTGACAATAATACTACAAATCTATGCTGGCATTAGAAGAAAAAAAGCTTGAAAGATTTCTATTGTTGACGTGTGTGCAATAGAAGAAAGTGGATTGTTCAGGTTGAGTCTAATGATACACGTACGGAAACCATGTTTAGGGTGTGGTATCGTAATGGGCGAGAAAAAAATTGTCAAACTTTTTCTAAATCTTGTCCCCATCATCCCCATCATCACATTGGAAAAAGAAAACAAAGAAAATGAGAATTAACAGCAGAGTCATTTCAAGATTAGATCCCAATTAGTCGGTTTATATCCTTTATAAGATTTTGATGATTGTGTCATTACAACAGAAGAAAAGCTCAAAGACACAGTGTCGCGTGTACATGAGCATTCAATGTATATCCACGAAAGCATGAGTCATTGAGTTGAGGAAATTTATAAATTTGGTAATTCTCTTTATTGTACTGCTAGGAAGGGACGCTTTCAAGCGTCAACCTATGCAATCCAAATGTGAATCATTCTGCGTGCGTAAGCGCAAGTCACCTTGATTTTTGTTGTAATGTTAATCCGCTCTTTTATGGACTTTTGATAACGGCTTAAGTTGTTGCCAGTGTAGTAGTGGCTTATTCACTTCATGATAACTAAATATCCCCTCTCAAAAGCATTCATCCGCAAACAAAGTCATTTATTTTGGCAGAGAAAAAAAACATTTATTGTGTGTTTTCTGTCATGAATTACGAATGCAGATAGATACGCTTGTGTGTGCGCTCACATAGAGATGCATATCAGAGCAAATGAGAGAAAAATAACATTATTTTTTTTATTTTAGATAGAACTATTTCAGATATATAGACTTAGGGAGTACCTTGTCATCATCCTATTTTGCATTCTTAACTTTTTAAAATAGCTGTCTGCACATTATTATATGCAAAGTAAGTCAGTAGATACATGAAATAGGAAAAAAAATGTCTTAAAGGCTTGCTCATGGCGTGAAATTAGGTCGTGGCTAACCACTATGTACTGTTGCTGCTGCTTACGTTGATACTTCGGTCTAGTCGGGTCGGAGTTTTGATCTGTAAATAAAACTTTTTCCACAATTTCGTGCAAATGAGGTTGCTTTTTGATGTTTTAATAGGTTACGCAATTAGACTAGCTCCATGAGCTGGGCACAACAATGACACAGTAGTTGGTTGTCGTGCATAAGCAAATCAAGCTTTTTTTCTTTTAATTGTGAATGATGACCGGTTTTAGCTTATACGATAGAAGGAGAGGAAAAATTGTGCAATATAAATGCAACAGTTAATTTATAGAGTTGAAAGAAGAAGGTCTTTGGCTTTTAGAAAAATGTGAAAGATATAATTATCGTTCTGGTTAATGCATTTACTTACACCATGTTATACTGATAAATGCTCACTGTAATCTTTAATAATAGGAATCAATCTTGTATTCGACACGAGCGCATCTTTGCGTAATGAGAAACTGATACAATTGTGAACTACATATATGTATCTATATATTCTTCTCGTAATCTGCATACAATTCCTACATAATATTCCCATACACATACACTGTTCTCGAGCTAAAGTCGAGTTAAACACCTACACAGAGTGGAGCTTATCGATTTAAAGGCTTATGGCATGTACCTGTGTGGTATTAATAGCGTTTGTTAAAACTGTACAGGTTGCATGGTTGCATTGAAAGGAGTGATTGAACAATGATTGGTTTGATGGATGTGCGATGGTGATGATGTTGGTGCATTGCAGTCATCAATTGCAACAGAGGATATTTCACAATTGGATGGGATACGAATTCTCGCATGTGACTTGCTAGTTAACCACACACACAACTAACCCATCACAAAACATCACTTTGGCTTTGTGTGCATAATTTTTTTCTTCTTCTGAGAGAAAATATTAATATTGGCATTGGCATTACGTGCATAATTCTAGCGATAAATCCCTACTTTGATACACGTAATCCTATGAAAAAAGTGTGTGGTGGACGTTTAAAAGATCTCGTTTTTTGTGATTTTATTATCACTTTATCACCTTTTGTTACTAGCAAGCAAGACAAAGCAAGCAAGGTGAAGTTGCTGTTAGTTCAGTATCACGACAATCACGTAATACACATTTACTTAAAAGGAGATGCAAAAGATGGAATGAACAATATTGATTGACTCTTGAGTTCATATCAACCTTAATCTCATCAAGTTAATATTTAATAGCATCCCCATTTTATTGACGTTTCCAAAAGTTTAGCTAATCAAATTGGTCATCACTAATTTGTACGCCATTTTTTGTAGTTGTGCAGATTCCGCGTGGTATTTACATTAGTGCGGATGGCTACACCTGATTTGTTTACTGTAAGGCGCAAATGTGCGAACAAACTTTTCTTTAAAGGATTAATTTAGTATATAACGGCTCGTCCTACGCATAAAACAAGCACTCGCGTGCATTAATGTGCAAAAGTGCGTTTCTGAAATATGAGCATAAATAAATTTTAAATGCTTTTCACGCTACACGCATTTCACTAGGAAAAAAGGATAATATAAATTGTGAGATTTTTCAACCTCAAACAAATCAGCATGAGATATTACACACATGCAAAGCTATGTAAGTAAAAAAAGATAAACAATTTTTAAAGTTGTAAGTAAAACTCGCCAGTATACATTCCTCACTGCTGTCCTTACGTAGACATTTATCCTCTGATCTCTGTGTACAACCCTTTGTGTATATTTGCTCCTATTTTTGCATGATAAACATTAAGAAGAGCATTTTTGTGTCGGATTAGATAATGACAGCCGTAGTGTCGTGTGCAGGGATTGGAAAGCACCAAGCCACGCGGCAGTGACTCTGATACTAATGCCTACCTGAATCCACAAAGAGTTCATTTTCTAGCGTTATGTTCATGAGGACTGAATAAACCGGAAATGCTTTGGTAAAAAAAGGGTGCGCTAGATAAGATTTAATTGAGTTTGCTCATTTTTACTAAAGCTTCGGGCAACGCACGCTTTAGCTCTTAGCATTAGACTTTTCTAAGCTGCTCGCGAGTTGAAATTGTCATGCGACAGGTCGTTGAATATGAAAGAAAGCATGAAGCATTGCATTGTGCTTTAACTCCACCTCTAATTGTTGATGGACTAACAGTAATGTCAAGTCATTGACGAGAGGAAACGCATAATATGAAATATATATATTTCTACGGAGTTATGATTTTCGTCCTGCTTCGCTTCCATAAGTAAATAAAATAGGAGTATTATGCTAATGAATGATGAGACCCTTTTGAACCTTAATTTCGTTTATTATTTTTTCAGATTAGGATTTATTTTTACCTACTTCCAAGTCTGCAGACTTTTAGAGCAACCTATCTATATAGGTATCATATGACATTTAATGAAATTCTGTTGTAAATGCAAATGACATTGTGAGTAAACTCTACTCTGCGTGGTAAAATAAAAATATCCACGATACCTGATATTGCTACATATTATGGTCACAGAATGGTCAAGTAGCTCAGGTTATTTAATGACTGTAATGCAATCCCCAACGAAATCAAGTTTTATATCAGGGTGTGTCCTCCAAAGCTCTACCTATCTCGTTGTTCACACAAAAGGGATGATAGATAAAAATGTTATAACTTTCCTTACTTTTATTTCATTAGGTGTTATGTCGGGTCTGATCCGTGATGGAAAAACAAAGCAAGCTACCGAATTTACGTTCAACCTTTCATATATTATTCCAGCGTATTTTATTATTGCAAATTTAACCAAAATGGCCCGAGACCTATCTGACCATAAAGGCCAATTGATTATTCAGGTTTCACCTGTGTAGAGAATAATTTTGGCAAAGCAGTCGGTAGAAAAACGAGATGATGAATCATAAAGGATTGCATAAGATCATTCGTCCATTCCACTTTTGCTGATAGTGACCGTTTGGCTAACATATAGCTGTTGTTTTTGTAACCCGTACAGGTTTCAATGAGAAAATTACAACTGTATGCAAAATGTAGATACAGTCTACTTTCAGTTTTTAGCCTTGACTTGTTACTCTCAACTTCATTCCACCTATGTTCGCCTTTTTTTATGTGCAATCGGAAGTTGGTTTTACAACAATCCTCATTATGAAGGTTTAGATTATATCGGAGAACGATGAAACTGATGTTTTATTGGCGAAATAATTTTGGCAATGTATACCTACCACATTCACACACAGGTAGATTTGATAAATGACTCTCGACAAGACAAGAGAGGAGAGAGAGAGGAAAAAAATTCCTGAAAAGAGGAATCTCGTCTGATGCATACATTAATGGAATTGCTGATACCGTAAAAATTAAAAAAAAAGTATAGGAGTATGTGAGCCAGTTTTTATAGGAAAAATCGTTTGGCATGCAGTTTCATGATGAATGTGAGATGATGATCATTGACCGTTTGATGTTCGTGGATGGTGTAGTGCGCACAAAAGCAAGACAGATGGACGACATGAAGCTATTGTGTGATACAGACACTGTATTGTATATCTCTTATATAGCCCAAGTGTATTTATATAAAAAGAGAAGAGTAATAGTCGTGGGCATCATATGGTGCGATAAAATAATTGCTTCACTGACGCTCCATTCTATTCTCCTGCCACATTGGTCATTAACTTGGCTAACTTTACATATCACTGTGTACACATTTCTCCTCTGTGAAAAATCTGCACTTCGGGCAAGTTGCAAGAATGCACATTTTTTCAAAAGATACCCAACTTCTCCTTTTAAAAATATGTTATCTTTGGTTCAGCGATTGCACACAATTTTACATTGTCATCTCATCTCCATTCCCACTTCTACTCATCTCATCACATCATTCGTAACAGCCAACCACACGGAAGATGCTTGATATATATTGAGGCGAGACAAGATAGCCAAAAATGTTAAGCATAAAATGCGGTACAGTTTCCAGTTGGTCTGCTCACTTACCATAATAGGCAGAATGATCATTTATGTATGCCCTCGTTGCCATCTTTTTAAAAAGGGTTAATTGAGCCAATTTATGTGTTATGAAATGAAATCATCCTAATGGTGATGGCCCCCTTTGAAAAAAGTGTTATACTAAATACCATGCTATATTCTGCATTCAATTTAAAAAAAATCTTATCTTACTTTTGTTCTTCATTTCTGGCCGTGACGTGTAAACTACAACTTATGCATTTTCTCTATTACAGTATAGTAGCAAATGGGGAGTGCTCATCCTTCAGTTTAGTTTAATTTTTTAAATAATAACTTCAATCCCCCTCTTTTCAATTGTAGATTTCGTTGAGAACTTTTCAAAGAGTGTTGAAATGGGAGTTTACCTTTATACGAATTATAGGAGTGTTGAAACTTTTGTGAGAAAAGTGGGGGAAAGTGTGCATGGATATTTTCTTGTGGTGTCATTTTAGAATAGGAAAAAATTAGCCACAGCTCCATGGAATATTCACTGATTGAGTAGAGCAGAAAGAGACAAAGTCCATTTAAGTAATTATTACTGTGACTGAAAAAACTGGTTTGTTTACCGTGTAATTTCCTTTAATTGCAAATTAGAGTCCACTGCCATTTCACAATAAGAAAATTAACGAGTCCTTGAACTTGTTTTTGGTGTGTGCATATTACAGTCATCCCGTAATGACCGTAATGTATACAATAGAATAATTACTGTTGAAATTACTTATGCTGTAATAGTGTTGGGAAATGATTTCAATTTTTCTCTTTCAGATTATCCTCAATTTGCTAGAAAATCATGGGAAGCCTAACCCCTCCCTGGGCTGACGAGCTTAGAGCTCGAAACAGCAAGATTGCTCGAAAGATGATGTCCTCCATGTCTACAGATTCATACCTTGGACCGGACCTTGAAAACAAGACCCTTATTATTGGCCCTCCTCCGATTTACCGAAACGGTCCCTCGTTGACATCCCCACAATCTCCAACTACGAATGGACTATGGAGCAAAAAGGTTGTTGACCCAGCGTCAGCAGGAACGGGGAGGATGGCATCCTCCCAATCACCCACATCACCGAGCACTCCTTCCTCAAATAAAACATTTCGAGTCAAGCGTCAGCATCCTACTAGAAATACCGGTAAGTTAGAAACTCAGTGGAGCATTGAAACAAAGCAATATACTTATATAGAAGACAAGACTAGCCAACAAAGCGGAATCCTTCTTTTTTGTACTTATAAATTCATACCAAAAGAAAAGTGTATTATGTGTACTATGTTGTGTTGTGATAATAACTACATAGGTATACACACACTTCGTGTTTCTCGATAACGGGTTTATTTCTCAAAACTGCTCTCCTTCTTTTGTTATGTGGATTTTCATATTTTTTTTGCACAAGATAAGAACGAAAGGATCCACACACAGCTGCATTTTTACACGCTATCCATCTGCCCATCATTTCATAAAGACTATCCTAACCTGCTTATTTCCTCAATATATAAATGTGTGAGGGTGTTTACAATTGGGGGAAAAATGAAGGATAGACTATTTCAGTTTTTTTCTCTCTGATCACATCATCATCGTCATGCGAGATTATTTACTGTATTGCAAGATGCCTAGAATATTTTTCTATATTTACTTTACATTTTATTCAAGTAAGGACAAACCTATATGTATGTATAATGTGGTGTGTTATCAGGGTGGTCACTCATTTTCTGAGAGAGGAACATCATGCAACTCGCAGTTGAATGTTAGATAGTGACCACCATATTACTATATACAAATACAAAGACCTTTATTGTATCATTTTCCCATTTTGGTATTTTAACCACTTTGCTTGCCCTTATAGTTCATGGTGAGTTGAATATTTTTTTGGCTGTGGCTCTATTTATGCTCTTCATTCCCTACTTTTGTATTACACACCTATATGCACATATATACAATCATGTACGATTTATCGTGTTCTCTTTTTTCCACCAAATATCTCCTTCCCTACACACACAAATAGTGAAGTAGGTCTGGTGCCCGTTTTGTGCCACTGTGTGTTCTTATATTGCTTTTAGTGTTCTATCTGAAATCCCTTCCTCCTCCTCCTCTTCCATCGTCATCATCCTCATTTTGAGGATTGCTTGTATTGTAATAATCAGAGAAGAGAGCTATTTTTCTCGATGTAGTAGAGAAGTTATGCGCAGGTAGCATTTATGAATGCCCACTTTTATACCTTATGATTATCAGAGGCTGGTGAACGGAGTGAGTGGCTGTTTTGCAGGTTGCACACATATTCTCCCTATCAGTCCTCATATATTGTATATTTTTATTACCATTCTCTCTCTCCTCATACTTTCGTTCTGGTTGGGTCAGGTAGTGGGGAGGAAACTGCATACCTTAATTTTTTTCTTCAGCTTGTTGTTCTTTTCCTGCTCATCATCACCATCAACATCATCAAATCGCAAAGTGTAACGAGAATAAAGATTTTTTTCTGTTTCTTCAGTCTCTCTGGTGGTGAGCGTTATATTGAGCGTGCAGTTACAATTTTACAAACTGTCATACGCATACTTTTCTAATCTTCTGCAATATATATTTCCCCTTAAAAAAAGGCTTAATAGTGATTGCTGAGAAACGAGAGGAGATACTCATATACGTACTCCACTCCACACACATACACACTTGCTCATTCATAATAATTACAGTGATGTAGAGGATGTGTGTACGTTAGCTTGACGTGATTTTTGTCGGTTTGCGAGTTTCATTTTATTGCTTAAGAGAAGTGCTAAGAGCTATCCATATTCCTTGCAGGCCTTACCGTCGCATACGACGAAGACGAAACGTGTGTAAGAAAAAAGTAACGTATATGACGACTACACGATTACAGTTTTTCATAAAGAACGATTCTCTCCCTTCAAACATGATACCAGTAGTTTCTGTCGTTGTCAGTGTGAATGTAAACCCCTGAAGGAGAAGAAAACCCTTCTATTTTTTTGGTCTCGTAGAATAAACCCTGTATGCAATCCAAGAACATTTGTTTTGTCATGCTTCTTTCTCAATACCCCCTTCAAGTATTTGTCCTCAACTCACGTACATGCATAAGGCATACATAATCTTCTCTCATCATCCTCGTCGCGTTGTTGTCCCTCCTCGTCAGCCGAGAGTCGTCATTCTCTCTCAGTCTCTCAGCATTTTATTCCTAGTTTTATAAAGGGGGTTGAAAACAGTGCATTTGTGAGTGTGTGTGTGAAGCTCTCATCTAAAAAATAAAGTTGTGAGGAGGATTTGCAAAGGAAATGTTACACTTTTGCATTTTCTGTTATTAATGGAAAGAGCTCTGCAGTTTGATTGAAGATGTGCTAGGAAAAGGACTCTCTTTTTCATACGAGCTCCATTCTTTTCATGTGTGTTGTTTTCTTGGCCTATTTCTCCTGTGTCATTTGCTTTAGAGGAAGAAGTGAAAAATAGCCGAGTAATTTGATACAACAAATTTGTATGCATAAATGAGCTGACTGACGTGTGTGTTTGTCTGTGCAAAAGTTGGATGGTTGTTGTTGTGAGGGATTGTTAATTTTGTTTTTTAAAGTATTTTTGTATGTCAAAAAAAAGCACACATGACGGGGAATGTTTTGTGAAATGATTTTTGCAATCGAGAAGTAGAAGAGAGTCAAAGAAGAAGGATTTTTTGTTGTTGCTGCTCTTGTGGGTGTGGAGAAGTGAATATTTTTGTTGGTGACGAGCAAAGTTGCATGTAAAAATTGTGTTTATTATGCTGATAGAAAAATTGAGTCCAATCCGGAATGACAGAGATTCCATGTTTGATGAGGACGCTTCTGAAGGAAAAAAAGGCTTTGAAATGACGAACGGTGGGGAGGATCTCAGCATATTGGAATATGGACCGGGAATAGTGAAAAAATTAAGGTCACGCTATCAAAGCCTTGCCTTACGCCAGTACAATGCCCGACCAAGCTTGAGGAGATCGGCAAGCTTGGAGAATTGCTTGGATGCAGTGTGTGCAGAAGACTTGGCTGCCACACTGGAATCCAAAATATCCAGCAGCAATTCAGTCCAAACGGATGAAGGAATCGAGGTAGACGGGATTTTTCTTACGCAGCGAGGCAGAAAATTACGTGACTCTGAAGAAACTGGAATTCTATCTGGCTTACATGAAAAGAATGGCTATGGTGGGAAACCAGTTAGTAGTGGTCCGCGTGGAAGAAGCAGTGGACCAGATGCAAGTGCACGACGTGATCGAATGAGACGTGCTCGCTCCGTCGATGCCCTCCATCGAACAAAGCGTGAAGAGGAAATTTTGGAGAAATTCAAGCATGTGGTTTTACCCAAAGAGGAAATAGTGATAATAGAAGTGTCCAAACCACAACAAGACATCATCAGCTCAGCCAATGTATTTAATCAAGACAGTACTTCCACTGGAGGAGGAGGAGAGAAGAGATTTCCCACTAGGCTACTCTTAACATCCAACAATTTACGAAATAATACCGTCCTGGATCAACAAACTGCAACTAGGGTGCGGAGTCTCATGTCTCCAGAGCATGAACTCCCACCTCACGACATTGTTCGAGAGACAGCCCGAATATTTGAGAAAAATCAGGAAAATCTCAGCAGGAGAATAGGTCAAGCTTTAAGACTGAGCAAGTCACATTCTACCACGAGTGTAGTGGGGACCACGAGCCCACCCCTTACACCAACATCACCCACACCCACCACTACCAACAATATGAATAATATACTTCAGCAAAAAACCGTCACGGCTCAGAGCACGCCAACTTCATTAGCATCATCAATGCAACCTCAAGATAAGTCTTTCTCAACAACAAAGACAACAAGTGGCAAACAAGAGGGGAACAATGCTGCGCAAACAAATAGCATGGCCAATGGCCCATCTCATGGTCAAAAGCAGGTTGGCATTATCAAACCTACGCTCAGTAACAGTAATTGTGCTAGTGTGACCGCTAAGATAACCAATGGTGAGGTTAAGTTGGACAGAGTGCGATCGCCCATTCTCTCTCCTATCGTATTCGCACCTCATAATAAACCTCTAATTCAACATACACAAAAGCCTCCGCTGAGTCCGAAGCCAATTTTTACATCGTCTCCAAAGGTCACCGTTCCTACTCCGGGAACGGGCTCTGCTCCCCCTGCAAATTCAAACTCCGTAGCAAAGGCTCTTTCCCAAGAATCGCCTGCCACTTCGCCAATTTTATTCACTGAAAGAGATCGCAGTATTAGTCCGTTTAAGAGTGAGTCACCGATTCCCCGTTTGAATGTGGTGTTAGATACAAATCGCCCAAAGTCTCCAGTTATAAGCGCCAAGTCTCCATCAGGCTCGCCTACGAACGAGGATAAAAGTGATGCATTTATGAGATCTTCAAGTCCGTTCAACGGAAGGGCTAGTCCGTTTGAGACTAAGGAGTCAGGAACAAGACTGGGAAATCACATTGCTAGAACTGGTTCACCGGATGGGCCGAATAAAATTGGAGAGCTAAAGCCCAAGACTGCACTAGCCACCAGCACATCTTTGCAAAATGGCCAAGGTGCTGAGCAGAATAAAGAGGTGAAACGGGAGCAACCTCCTGCCCCACCTCCAAGGACTGTTTCTCCGAATCCTGCCATTGTAGAAACAAATTCAAATAATAAAGTTTCCCAGTTAAGGGTTCATCAAAAGCAAAAATCAAGTCAGGGAGCGAACGGCTCAATGGTGTTCAACTTCACAACTCGAAAGCAAGTCCCAGATTATATCGAAGATGATGGGTTGAGAAAGGCATCTCGAGCTGAGGGAAATGGTGGATCTACCGACGAAGGATTTAATCTTGTGGATAATGTCGATTCAAAACCTATTCTAAAGTTTGAAGGGGCGAATGTGATAATAAATGGAAAGAGCTCAATCCAAAAGAAACCCAAGTCACAAAAGGTAATAAAATTATTTCTCAAGCTCATATCTTTTCATTTGACTCCAAGTTTGACATCCATTGATGTTTGTTATTTTCAGCTAAATATTTCCTTTAATGAGAGCATGACTAAGACGTACGAATATCCATCCGAGTCCTCCATCCTTAAAGAAGTAGAAGAGCCATCAAATGAAGAAGATTCTGGTCCAAAAAAGCCCAACGTTGTTTCAGGGAGTAAGTCTGCCAAAATGAGGCAATTTTCCCCGTACTATATGCTGAAGTTTTGACATACCACACTATTGACGAATGTTCATTTTTTACCCAAAAGAGGATACTATTTATCACAAATATTGTAACAGGATTATTTACGCAGTAAAGAAAGCCGTATTTTTTTTTCCTTTTTGTGGTTTTCATTCCCTTCAGTTAGTTTGCCTCATTAGCTCAGCAAGTGTAAAAGAGTGAAACATTGTGTAAAAAAAAAGTTGCAACTGTTGTAGAGTTGCCTCCTGTATCAAAAATGGAGTATTGCCAAATTTTTTATATGCTTTTTATCTGGTCGAAGCATCTTTAAGAAAAACGCTAACAATGGATTTGTTTTGGTTTTTTCTTGTCGAACACTTCACAGGTAGCCTGGGAAGCTACACTCCTAAAGTTGGAGCGAACGCCTATCAACTTGGATCCTACACCACAAATAGTGACGGTTCATCTGGTCAAAGTAAAAAGCCTGGTAAAGAGGATGAAGGGAATGAGTTCATCGAGGACTACTTAAAACCCAATACAGAGAGTACCACATGGAGTAATGAAATGTCGGCTGATATCTTGTTTTAAAAAAAATGCCTTAAAATGCCTACGTGTGATGGAACGCGCACTTGCCTTGTCGATTTAGAGCTGCCTTAAAAATGGATATATTATTTCTAATGATTAAAAGCGAACACATATACCTAATTAGTCAATTGTAACGTGAACGTTCGTCGAGGATCACAATCACAGATATCATGTGTGTGATATCAGGAAAATGATAACCATAAAATTTTTAAGGCTTGAAGTATACATATGAGGGGTTACATATTGTAAAGTTAATTTTCTAGACAAGGAAAGTTCCGCAACGTATATACAAATATAGCGTCTAGCTTATATAGCACAATTAAATTGCTTCGAAAATTCCTTGCCTTATATGACAAACATGGTACGAGCAGATGTGCCATGCAATGAGCCCTCATATCATAAAAGTCATAGTTTGGATGATTAAAAATTCTCTACATAATATTAAAATAATGCCATGAAACGTAAACAATGGACCGAGAAAAAGTACCGAAACAATGTTTGTATTATGTATAATAAAATTAATTAATAGTTGACGATGTATTCTGATTCTATGATTATTTTGACCGACAAATTGTGATTTTGTTTAAAAAATGATTGCATTCAATTCGAGGATCTAGATAATGTAAGGATTTTCAAGAAAAAATGATTGATTAGGGTATATTATTTCAGCAAATTTATACACTGTCAACGTTGTAACAGTAATAAGTGTTTGGTAAAATTTGTTTTTCTGGTATGAAATTACGAAATAGTGCATTCATATATATATATATTATATCATTATACTTTACAAGGCAAGCAAATCTGTTTAGTAGACAATTATAAAATATGCTTTCATCGTATTTCGCATTGCTGTGTATGCACTAATCCTAAAATATACTTGTAACTGACCTTGAATGATTTAATTATTGTTGTATGTAAAAACACGCATTCGCATTTATTCTTACTGGTATTATTTCTATATTTTAAAAAGCAAAAAATATAAATTGATTTGTAAAGACATAAAGCTGCCTTACTATGATGTAGGTACTTTAGTAGAACAAATTGTAAATGATGAGAGAGATTTGAAAGAGTATTTATTATCTTGTGAAATGTCCACTCACAAAATGAGTATTAATGCGAGCAAAGTGCATGATTAATAAAAGTAGACTGTGTCTGTCGTTGTAAAACCCGAAATGACATTAATTTATTTACACTTTATATAGTTCCCTTTCTACACTTTCGAGTATTTTGATGCGATAGGAAGAGGAAACTGAAAATGCAATAATTTAATACGCATCTATTTCACTTGGAGAAGTACAAACCAGATGAATATTCAAAATACCAAGTTTGATTTAAATGATCATCGGAGTGCATGATATTCATGTAAAAAAGACTCTTTTTGTACAAACTTTAATATAAACGGGATATCTCTTTTTCTGAGATGAACAACTCGTGTTACAAAAATGCGCCAACAATACCATCTTTTTTATAGCTATACAATAGTTAATTTATTTAAAGTAAACGAAGCCGAAAGTGCATGTAATAATAATAATAATATGTCTTTATTCAAGTGTCTTTCCCATAATCAATTCACATAAGCGATGTTTGATATCAATCTTTTAAATCACATCTACTCTTACCATATTCGCTGCTCTTACAGTCATTTCAAAATTGTCTTCATCTGCTTGTGTTGCTCGAAATACTTGACCTTCATTTTCCACTCGAGCAAGCTTTATGAATTTCTAAAGATAAGTAAATAAAACAAGCTTTTAAACGGACTCACAGTTAAATAGATTGTGTTTCGTCGTCGTCAACATGCATACAACATACCACCAAAGTAAACTGATAACTCTTACAATGACATGAAGAGCATATTATCAAGCAGAGAACATCTTATTGTCTTGAACGTACCTGAAAAATTGTCCACCATCGATTTGATGCTATCTTTAAGACGTTTATTGTACGCTTTTAAAAGCGCTTCTTTTCCTTGGGGAAGTGGTCGCTGAGGTCCTGCTTGAGCCATCTTACAAAGCTTCAATTTTTTCGAATAGCTAAAACTCCAAAGTAAATGCTTACCAAGCTTGTAAAATTTGTACACCACCACACGACACGACAGAAAACAAGTCCTCAGTTTTTCACGATTTTAGCTCACATTGAAAACAAATCAAAAAGATAAATGGTAAAAACCAAGTACATCATTAGTAATGACCATGGACTCACAAGATACTTAGCGATCTATCATCGGTATTCCCCACTTTCCGCAAACACAAATAACATTTATTTTAATTGTTATTGTTTGCCACAGATTTTTACTGACAGATGATATTTTTGTTCATCCGAACCGAATCTGACCACAATAAAATAAGTACAATATTCAACACAACAAGCATACACCAATGCATTGGCAGATAGAAGCGCGCTAACAAAAACTCTTCTAAACACATTTTCATTTTCATCTGTATGTGCTGCAATGTGTGTGGCAATGAGCATGTGCTCCTTTTGCTGATTAATGTTTTTAATAAGATTTTTCAGTTTTGATCCAGTTTTTTTCCCTCCTCTCCTACCCTGACTGATGTGACTGCTATATAGAGTGGTGGAACCGTGAACTTGTTTATTACTTTAGGTGGCAGTCAATTAGATTTATAAGTTCCTTCAAACATGCTGATAATAGGATTTTAAATTGTGTCAAGTCATGATCTTGTGGATGTTCCATATTTTGAAAGTTGTTTGTCGAGGTATAAATAAATTTTGACGACTTTGAAATAGGATATATACATGATGGCATCTGTGAAAGAAATATTCTCAACTGGGCCAGACTTTTGCTCCTGCTGTGGTTCTATTCTATTGATCACTGGGACTTCGGTGGACAACTCTTGCTTCGTTTGCAAAGCCCCTATTGAAGTCAAAGGTAACAAACAAGTTCATTTGTGTTTGGATCCTCTTACTGATTACTGCCAATTGTGATTACTGATTACTTGCCAGCTTAAACTTCTATATTTAGAAAGAGTTCTCAAGGCGGAATGACTCCACTGGAGTTTATAACTATTGATTATGGTTGTTTGATTCATCAGTTATTCTTTTTCTTGCTAAATATTACAGACATGCAGGAAATTTCATACGTTGTCCATTTCAATGATCCTGATGTCTATAGCAAAGAGCGTGGCATAAGCGGTAAAAAGGACGGAAAGGGAAAAAGTGGGTGAATCATAGCTCATCAATAAATAGAATGATTGATTTTGTTTAAATTCCCTGTGATTCTTGAATTCCATGTTTAAATTGCAGATAAAAAGGAGGAGGAAGCCGAAGGACCTTTAGTTGATCGAGAATGTAAGGAATGTGGACACAAACAAATGAGCTATGCCACCCTCCAGTTAAGATCAGCGGATGAAGGTCAAACTGTTTTTTATACATGTCCCAAGTGCAAGTAAGACTTTTTACACGTTTTTATTGATAACCTTTTAAATGCTAATGAATGAAACGAGATTCGGTAACAAATCGCTTTTCTGTATTGTTTTTTTATAGATTCAAGGAATCCGAAAACTCATAAAAACAAATTAGCCATAAATAAAATCAGTTAAATTACATATTTGTATAATTTTTTATACTTTCTCCGGAAATCCATGCTTATTTACTATTAATCTTACATCATTTACAAACAACTTGTACTGCCTGTCAGATTGAAGTTCACAACACAAAACAAAAACTTACAATTTAGTAAAAGAAGATAAAAACAATTCTCGTTGCGAAAAACTAGTTTTCTACACTATGATTAGATTCATGCACAAAAATTGCTGATTTCTTGTAAAATGGATGACATTTCTTCAACTCTAAATTCTAAACAAAAAACATACACTATCTGAGAATTTTCATGAGATCTATCTTCACATTAAAATATATGGACTTTCTCTCTAAATTGCCCACTAGAATACCCTCATAACCACATTTATGCCTATTCTAGATTTCCTGATTAGTCTATATGTTATTTCCCTGTTTTCCTCATGTTGATGGTGTGATGAATGTAATGATCAACGTCTCTGTGGACGTCTGCCATATCCCGACCTGGGTCGATCGTAAGGTCGTGGTCGCGGCCTGAAGTTTGCCACGGGGGGATCTTTATTGTAATGGTAAAAAAAGGATGGCCCTGCTGATGCTGAATCCCCAGCTTCCTTATCCCGTTCCATCGCTTTTAACTTCGCTTCGATTGCATTGATTGCTCTCTCCTTAGTCAGAGGTGGTACTTCAGCAGGTTCATCCTTTTTCATTGAAAGCGCTGGCAATTTTGCTTTTAGTTTCGTCTCCTCGTCCTAAAATAAAAACAAAATAAAAGTGAACATTTGCTTTTTCGTAAATAGTAAAAGAAACCATTTTCACATGGGAATTTACTTACAATGAAAGTTGTGGTAGCTTGATGAGCCCATCTCACAGCCACATTTTTCTCTAATACTCGTTTCCCATCCAAAGATTTTAAACATTTTTCAGCCGTTTCTTTATCCTGAAATGTAACAAATGCGTAACCTCTTGGAAGACCTGCGTTTGGCCCAGAGCGGTGGAAAAGGAAGTCGAAGTTGTCGATGGTGCCGTACCGTTGCACCAATTTTAAGAGGTGATACCCGTATTGAGAAAAAAGTAATTAAAGGAACAAGTGAACTATTTTGAAATTTAGAGTAAATTGTGTACCAGACATCCTCCACAATTTTTACCTTTTCTATTCTAAAGGCTTATTATGTTCAATTTGTAAAAAAACTTACTCTCTCAGTCTCGAATCCAGATTGCCTATCCATAGTCTAGTGTCACACTCCACGGTTTCCTCAATACTAGTGGACAAGCTACCATTCGCATTTTTACTTTGTTCTGTTGCATACGTAATATGACTAATAGCAACATCCAAGTTCTCAGATTTAGTTTCACAATTTGTTTCTTTTCGAGAAATCTCGGCAGTCTCCTGTACACTTTGGATGGAGCTCATCTTCCTCACAATTAATTTAGGGATTGAGAACTCAATTCCATGCTAATACGCATTAATAAACGATAAATTTTTTTTAAAAAAACTAGCTCTTTGTGTCAATGCTTTATGCTCAGTTCAGTGCATAATAGAAACATTAAGACTTTTTAGCTATCAAAACATTTGTAACTGTAACTGTAAAATACTGCACCCGATAAAAGTATTGCTTTCACACATGAGTATTAGTATTGAGTATATTTTATAACAGAGTAGAATGCACAGCTCAATAATAAATAAGAAAATATGAAGAAAAGTGTGCAAATAAATTGCCCAATAACAAAAACTTAAATTGTATAGGTTCACCGTTTTCGATAGTTACTATGTTCCCTCGTACCCCATATAGCTTGTCAATACTCATCTCTCACATCTTCACTCTTCATATTTATCCTTCGATGTATTAGCATGATGTCATGTACATATGTTCATTTTTCTGTATTTTCTGTACACACAAAGGAGGTAAATATGTGCACATAACCAGGTAGCGACAACTAAATAACTCGCATATATACCGTGTATACCGTACTTGTAAAAATATCAGTTTTCATCAGCAGTAATAAGAGCTAACAAGCCATGTTCAATTTTGTATGACATATGAGTATAATAAATGTGAATTTCTGAGTAGGTACATACTTAAGTATCTTTATCTTGCTGCATTTTGGCTCAAAGCTGAATCATACATACATCATTCCTAAAATGTGGATGTGAGGATAAGGACATATACATAGTGGAGTGGAATTCGTTTGTTTCAAGAACAGTAGAGCGCGTTGAGATTCCTCTCTCGAATTGCAAAGAACGCATTTTTACTTACATTTTATACACTTTGCATGTCTGACTGAAATTTTACTTTGCAATATTTACGCAACGTTTTGTGGATCACTTTGCTCAAGATTGTTGATATTTTTATTATTATTCTTTCTTGAAATTAGTTATATCATGTCGGCATTTAAGGCAATGATATGCTCCAATCCAACTAGAGATGTATCAATGCAAAATACAATTCCATTCTTTACCGCATTCCATTGTAAACTTGTTCTATATATGTTCATGAAGCATCAAAAGTCGACTGAAAGAGATTACATCATTCGGTCCTAGTTTTATTTTAATTCAAAACATATGCGTCATTTCTTTATTCTGAAAACCGCACAAGCAAAGTCTTACAAATATATGTCGCCATAAAAAGGAAAGATCAACTCATATCTTTCTTATACACAAGTGTCAATTGGCAAACAACTACTTTGATGTTTTCAAGCTATTATTATGTCACACAGCATTTATTCTGTTTCTTATATCTTCCAGATTTCACTACTTCATACATAAACATAGTGCTGTGAACTTATCTTCACATTCAGCATTAAAATATTCTATTAATCTGCCTGGTCAATCTTTTATTTACCTAATTTTGCATTCAATCTCTCTGATATAATCCAATCCAATTATAAGATGCTTTTACTTTTCCAGAGAGGACAATTACTAAGCAATTACATTTCTCTCACTTTCTGCAATCCAAACTAATTCTAACGCATATATTAGCCAGCCGCTGTTTCACCTGAAAGATATCTGTTCATGAAAAATGGTAATGAGCGTGTACACATGAGCTCATCGCATCTCGCATATACATAAAACTCCGCATACATACTAGTTTTTTATTATTTCACAAACCTTATGAATATGAAAACTACCAAATACAAATAAACCACCACTCTCTGCAACTAGCTTCATACTCTCAGAACATAGAAGTAATAATGATATCGGTAAAAATGACCTAAAGTACATGTGTAGCTAGCTTTAGCTATATGTTGCCTTTTCTATGAGCAACACGAAACGATAAAACACTCCAGCAGGAAACCACTTCCATTCCGTGCACATTAAAAAAGCGACGATGAGAACACGACAGAAGAGTGGAGAAGAATGCCTTGGCAGAATTCTCAATATCTTACTCACCTCAGTTCTTTTCTGGCCACACTACCGTTCAGTACACATGCACCAGTCAACCCCTTCAACGCAAATGAAACAGTGAGCAGCAGCATCATACAAAGCCACATTTTTATTTTACTGATACCCATCTTCATAACACACAGTGACTTTTATTCTCATACTTACATTAGCATTCTCCTCTCCTCCTTAACTCTTCGATAGCCAGAGTGACATGTAGTTGATGTAAAGGAATCTAAAGGGTTTTTGCTCCTTGTTCTTGAAATTCCCTTTCATTCTCCCATACCCTTATCAGTATCATTCTATACCATTCTCCTCTAGTCAATATCAACAGAAAAGCAACAACTCCTACTGCAAATTTAGCTACACACGTAAATATATAAGAATGCATAAAACCATATGCATTTTTTCTGAAGGCTTCAAACATTTCTTTTTCCCCTTTCATTCTTCTCCACAAAAGTTGCAATAGTGCAATATTAAATATTTTAAAAAAATAAGTGAGGTTAACATAATCAGTGTGGCATCTTCGCCTTTTCATCGCCATCCTGATTCACCTTCTCATACCTACCTTTTAAAGGAAAACTTGAACACAGAGTGGTCTAGCCAATTGAGAGAATGCATGTGTAAAATGAAACAACAACAATTTTTACAATATGCATCCACCTATACCTTTTAGTACAGTGCAATAAAGCCGAAAAAATGTACCTATTGTACGTCTAAAATGTAGCGTACACTCGTATTCTGAGTAGTACATTTGCAAATACAACAAGTGTACATTTTCACCTGCTGCCCTAAAAACATCTCTTTTTTATCTCTCTTCACCAACTCTCGGCTCATGTTGCGGTGGCTCATGTTGAATATTTTCACGTTCTTTGCTTCTATCGTTATCGGATATACAAGAGATAGATAGGAAACGAGCATGTAACACAAAGAGGGGAAGAGGAACCCAGCTGCAGCTTCAATTTTTCTGTGCTGTGTGCTCTGCCTTTTCTGCACATTTTCCTCACTCTCTCACAGGGAATGTTTATATAGTGTCGGATTTCAGAAATCACAAGTGAGAACCTTTTCAGAGACTCGTCATGTGTCTAAAGATGTGGGGGAGAGTGTGGAGGAAACGAGGAAAATCAAAGTTTTGTTTATAAACCTAAAGAGTTACAGCGTTGTGAAGGTTGAGAAAGAGAATTTTAAAGGGATTTTCGTTCTGGCAACTGTGACCATCACAGTCTACTCAAATTCTTATCAGAAATTCGAAAGAAATGAACAAAACGAGATTAACCTTGTAGTGAATAGGGTTAAACTGTGCACAATCTATGTTTACGTGACTAGTTAAAAAATCGTGCTACTGCCTGCGAGACATTATTAAGTCAACATTTTGTGTTCCTGATGAACATAGCATCCTTCGAGAAGATTAGAAAAAACAACTTTGAGATTTAATGAGCATTATAGTTTGTGGTAATTTAGGATTTCCATTATTTGAATCACAATGAAATTGCCTCATTAACTGTACTCCAACAAATTTCCATGTGCGTGCTGGCTCGTAGCAAGTTCTATATTATAATACAACAAGTACACGATCAGCTTCATTTTATTGGAGTCCTGCGAACTTAAATGTATAAAAAATCATGTACAGAAGCGCAACAGTGGACGCTTAAGAACAATTATAAGTTTACCCCTGGAAATTAATTGCGAATAAAGGGTAGATAAATAAGGTCAAATTGGTTTATTAATTCGATTTCGAATTCATTGCAATTCAAGCGAAAATTATAAACTCATCGAACCAGTTTGATCTTCCATTCCAGTTGCTGGACCTGGACGGAGGAATTGTGAAACATTTTTTTCTCTTCTTTTTCCGTTAAACGAGGTTGTGTAAAGACATCTGCTTTGTGCAATTAATCAGGGTCTGTTTTCCCCTGTGTGATTACTCACTGACAGCCTACACTGACTAAACCACATGACATTTATATATATGAGTTAGCTGAAACGAAGCTGCCGTGTATTTCTCAATCTGAATTCAACAGATGAACACAGTTGATAAATCTATTTCAAAACAATTTGCTAGATCAAATTCGTAGTGAAGAATTCTTCGGATTCAGGAAGTAATATGCTTTTTCATCGATTTGTTTATCTCTAAGAAAAAGTAAGGTTCCCTGGATGGCAGCCTTATCACACAATTCTGGAATGTCCGGTAAGCTATTTTTGCGTTTTTAAATGCTTCGTTTAAATTAATAGCAAGGAACATGTTTATAAATATAAACAAGGATGAGTCATTCAATCTGGAATATCCTTTAATCTCGCTGAAAGCTTCTGTTATTATAGGCGATACATTTTTTTATCACTTTTCTTAATCCTTTTTACGATGGGTATGGATATATAGCTAGACGTATATATATATATACGCAACAACGCAACACTACACAATGTTTTGATCTTCTGGGCAAACCGTATCTCTACTCACACAATTTGCTACCACTGTGCTCTGATTTACAAAGGGCATACTATAAATTCATAATGCCTTAGCAGTAGCATGCAAATGATTCAAAATGCACAAGCATTCGAAAACGTCATTGTCACATCATATTATGTACCTTTTTCGAAGCAAGTCATACAATTTGTATTATCAATAGCATTGTGTATCATATCTTCATCTTTATACACACATTTTCATATTGTTCAAAGTATTATGTACCTGGTAAAAGGCGAAAAGTCAGTCTGGTATTTGTAACTATTCGTATATCTTATTTATGCAGTCGGGTTATTCAATAAAATTACCAATACGAGTATACACAGTTCTCAATATATTGTTCACAATCAATGCCTTGCCTTCTTTACTTCAGTATAGCCTTGCCCTAGGCATGTAAATGTGATTCGCAATAATGTGCAGCACACAGCAGAGCAAACATCTACGACTCTGCGAACGATACCTAAAATCATCTCATTTCTAACAATCTCGGAATATTTCACTGCATGCATAAATAAGTATTGGTTAGCGAATTAATTGACTGGGACAATTTATTAACCTTTCTGGTTGTCAGCTCTTATGTCAGCACAGCAGCCTAATTTATGTCAGACAAACGTTTATACGCCTCCTGCCACGAATAAAAAATAATAATTAATAAATAATCACTTCAAGGTAAGACTACTTGTCCTCCATATTTTTAAGCCTTTCAATGTAGTAATCATCTAATCACTATGTACTTATTGCCTATTTAACCGCAAACAAATTGGATTCTTTTATAAAAGTCTGCAAAGTTCATAAACTTTTTTCATAAAATTACCTCAAAATAGACTTAATGAGGGGTTTACACTGTGCTACATTTTTTACAAAAAGGTTTATATTTATCCGACTTTGTTTTCCTTATAAAGTTTAAAGCTTAGCACAATTTCCTATAAAAGTATTAATTCGCATGTAAAATGTGGGTTCAACTAATTCCATCTATGCCAATCCCAAATTATCAGATAGTATGTTTTGATAGGCGAAATTCAGCATGCTATTATTGCAAATACCATACTGGTGGTATAATATCAATGTATCAATAACATGCATATCAACCACGTCACATCAAAGAAGGTGTTTAAGTCGTAGCTAATACTATCACCACAACACGAACAAAATCTATAGACAAAATGCAAACACCCAGGCATACAAAATAATATCCACTTTTTCTTTGTCTATTTTACCAAAAGTTTGTAGAATTTTTCTCCGCTCGATAAAGTGTCAGGATCGGCACACGCAAACCGAAAGAGCGGTTAGGTCATAGGAAAAAGGATAATGGAAAAAACAGTGAAAAATTGAAGCAATTCGATGTCTGTCATTGAGGGAATATCCANGTCATAGGAAAAAGGATAATGGAAAAAACAGTGAAAAATTGAAGCAATTCTATGTCTGTCATTGAGGAAATATCCATCCGTTCTTTACGTATAGAGCATCATCTCATATCTAATTGTAAGTTCCGGGAAAGTGTACCTACTACGCGTCACCAAACACTGCAATCTTTTGTTTTCAGTGACTCTTTTACTCATTGTCATTTCCTTATTTATTAGAAATCCTGGAACCAGGTTTATGTCTGGATGATATAAAGATAAAATCTTGAGTACTATTTTTCGCGAAATAACGTGGCATATATACTTTCGACTTGCGACTAGATGGTACATCATGTCACCTCTTTTCCTGGTAAAATATGGCACCAACTACAACAACAAGATAGGACTTAGATAGCAAAGCTTATGGGGAAAGACGAGGATGTCATGTTGAAAAGAATTAATCAAAAAATTGAGTGAAATGAAACCATCCTGGAGCATCTCATAGACTGCCGGGATTCATATCAATGTAGTTACATCCTCTTCTGTCAACCAAAAAGAGAACAAGCACGAAAGAAAAAAGCCATAAAATATTGGGTTGACGCCCAGATTGATAGAGGAAGATGGCGACATTTTTACCCGTTTTAGTTTGTCCAAAAGGGAAAAAGTAGGTTAACAGGAATACACCCTTTTTAATAGGATTAAAATCTGGAACATATAAATATATGTTAATGTCATCGCTATTTTATAGCTTGTACTCTGTCTCGCTACGTTTATGAGATTTCATTACTATATGAGTACTCAGGTTTTTGGTTTCCCTTTCATCCTACTTTTTTGTATTCACAACGTGATCTTATGATAGTTCATTCAATATATCCAATGATGTTTATTTTGGAAAAAAATCTCATGAACAACAGGAAGAATTTTACACTCACAAGCAGGAAAATCATACATCAATCAATTATCAATCATACTTGTCTAAATTCACGTACGAAAATTAGTTTTCTCATGTTTTTGCTAATTTCAAAGCATTCGGATATCCTACTCTTTTGTGACATGTAACTTCCTTCGACTAGCTTGCTTTCAAGGCAGGAAATGCCTTTTTTTTTCAATTGTGAAACACTCCAAGGAAAGGAGTTTGCACTAATTTGCATTATACTGCTGGAATTTTGTGCTTCAAGGTGAAAATTATAATAATGCTACACGTTTATTCAAGTCAAGCACGTTTTATAGCTAGACAAAGAATATAACAGCCTCAGGTGTGTGTTTGTAGCATTTTATTAATGTCATCCATGCTAAATTTTATTAGTCGCTAGCTTCGTAAAATAAATTGTTATAATTATATTCTGGAATATATCACTTTCATCACTCTGCTTTAGCTCAGGAAATACAATAGGGTCTAGAAGGAGAAACTATATTAGATACCTGCTCAGGTATTTACAACTGACATTCATGCAAGTGTAAAATTAACGTTTGGAAAATCAAGGTGCTTTCGAAATGGCAATTTTGATGATTCATCAACGTTCCACGTTTGTAATGAGTTTTCCATGTATAATAACTTTAACATTTCCAAAGCCTTCAAATTCCAACTTCAACATAATCCGTTTTACAATACTACGTTCCTGCTGTGAGTGTCAGAGAATTTGATATTTCGCAATAGATGGAAATAAAGAAAATGGGAGCGTCAAAAAGATGACGAATATACAGACCAAAAAATGTATTCGAATTTATGCCAGCGCATTTCAATTTATGATTGAAAGTGTGCTCGGCCATGTTTTGATGACTAGGCATAATTTTCTGTTACTCTATATTCCCTTTTTCACTCTCTTGATACTGTATAAGTATATGAGTGCTTTGTTGTTGCTTGAACTCACTGGAAGACGGAAATGAAGTCTTTTTTTTAAAAAAAACCTACCTAACAGTATTATAACCCTTTCTATCACTTCTGCTTCAAACTACACTCCAAGATTACTTTGTGGACCCTGCCAACTCAAAATTTGATTAGGATTACGAGCTGAATGCGATTACAATATGAAAGAGGAGTGTGCAATGCTCTCTTTCATAAAAGGGTTGTGTACACTCCAGTAATCAAAATCAACAGAGGCTGTTGTTACCATTCATTAAAATCGTACGCTACTGGCAATTTATATTCATTAGTATTCAACCAAGTTACACAATTTACCATATCCCGTCCATCCCCAGTCTCAACTCGTAACTGCAATATATATTCCTTCTCTTATAATGTACTGCATTTAATAACTATTAACTATCCGTGGTCTCGTCTCAGTTGATTCCAGACAAGATATGCTCTCAACACGTCCACTCTTTACTATAAAACTAGAGAGCAGAACTAATATAATCACATGGACAGCTTCCCTCTTCACTGTGGGATTACCCCTTTTTTTGCTCCTCTCCTTATTAAAACAAAGACGAGCCTTTTGTTAGTCATGTATTAGTTATATTACACGTCATGCAAAGCATCATTGTTCTTTTCATCCTTGCTCAAACCACAAAAAAAGTCTTCGAAAACTGAACAGCTGTAGGAAGCATGTAGGTGTAGAGAGACCATTTGCCAATTATTCATGGTACATGCTGGACGCACATGCTTAGTCTTTGGAACATGAAAATCGAGAAGGTTCCCCTTCAAATGCTAACTCGTTAGCACACCACTGGAGCTGAAGTGAAAGCAAGAGAAAGCGGCTTTACCTTACTTACGCTTATATTACTCAACTATTGACATTAAGAAAAGCTTCTTATTCTTAGGTGGTGTATAACATGGTATAAAACTGGACAGCTTAATGCTGCTAATAAAAAAAAGTAGTTTGCATATAATCTATCCAAATATCGGAAAGGAACTTTTTCTCCTTCTTAATTTATTCATACACGCGACAGGTTTGCGTGATGATGATGGCATAGTTGATAGTGTCGCTTTACCATTTGAGCTTTTCTCCTCTTCCTCAGAAGCTCACCGCAAATGATGTCGGTATATCTTTTGATGTATTTTTCTACCAAATATGAGAAAAATCCTCTGACTGAAATTGTTATTTGTTCAAGACGAAAAAGTTGTTCAAACGTGGATTCCAATATCGTAAAAGAAAATACTTGACTACAAGTGTTTTGTTTGAAGTCTGAAAAAAGCAGTAGTATTGCATATAGAACCTTCGTGTGCAAAAACTGTTTTTTGCCCTGTGCTGTACTCGATTAAATATTCTATTTTATTGATGTTCCAGCCGCGTTGCTTCCTATCACACATGTATTAGATTTCTAGGTTTTGCATGAAGGCTGCGTGGTTGAAATGTTGGAAACATATAATATGCCGTGATGTAAACTCGTACATGACATGGATTTTTCTTTAATGTTCAACCTAATCATCATATTTGTATACTTTTACACCAGGCTCATTTGTTAGTACAAATGTGTGCTCAGCTAGATACCTACCATGAATTATGTTGTTACTCCCAAAAACAGGGCAGGTGGCATGGCGCGACCACTGTTTTGACAGGTTGTGAAGGCAAGCTACTGAAAGTTATATTCAATTTTTTCAAAAATGAAATGCCAAACTGCAAAGTATCAAGGTTGTATTAGTGTATGGAAAAATGAAGCATGTACTCAACTCCCGGAAAGTAGAAAAATGCTTGTTATCTCTGATAATCATCATAACCATAAATATCAATGTATCCCATTTTCCATGTCATTTTGATGAGTAAGTAACACACATCGATTCTACATTCTGCTGCTCACCTGAATTTTTTTGGGGGGATTTTTCTAATCCGGAGTGTGAAGAGTCCTGCAGATGGAGAAAGTCTCACGGGCACACACACTTTTTCCTTTGGTTATCCGCCCATTCTGCTTTCACATTTTATATTTCATTCAAATTTATGCGTCCAGCTGCCAGGTATCCTTCAAAATTCATTGTGCACATGACCAGACCACATTCATAAGGATATAGAACATCCATTGTATTTTCCACATGTGTGAGTTGTATATTCCAAACTAATTTATACATACCACCTGGAAAACTGTATTCTCTCTTTTACTTTCCACCCGACCCAAGGACTCATGAAAGTTTGTATTGTGTTCGTTCGTGCGTGTACTGTAAACAAAGAAATTCTGCTTTTTTCCTCTTTCTCTCAAACTTTAAGCGCGTTCAGGATATACTACTCAATGTACCAAACACTTCCTTAGAGCAATCAATTTCAA